>JASPKZ010000594.1:0-53434 GCA_030220185.1 Diploptera punctata | reverse complement strand
GGTAACTCATTACTCGAGGTCATGGATGTTTGCTACTTGGATAGATCATCGGTAACTCATTACTCGAGGTCATGGATGTTTTGCTTACTTGGATAGATCATCGGTAACTCATTACTCGAGGTCATGGATGTTTGCTACTTGGATAGATCATCGGTAACTCATTACTCGAGGTCATGGATGTTTGCTACTTGGATAGATCATCGGTAACTCATTACTCGAGGTCATGGATGTTTGCTACTTGGATAGATCATCGGTAACTCATTACTCGAGGTCATGGATGTTTGCTACTTGGATAGATCATCGTAACTCATTACTCGAGGTTATGGATGTTTGCTACTTGGATAGATCATCGGTAACTCATTACTCGAGGTCATGGATGTTTTGCTACTTGGATAGATCATCGGTTAAACTCATTACTCGAGGTCATGGATGTTTGCTACTTGGATAGATCATCGGTAACTCATTACTCGAGGTCATGGATGTTTGCTACTTGGATAGATCATCGGTTGATTAAAGTCTTTGACATCGTCCGATTCCCAATAGCTAATTTTGTCGGTCCATCCAATCTCCTTCGTGTATAAATATATTCCCTGACTCCATAAACAAATACAGCAGCATATTTTGTTATTCTAAAAACATTATTAGATTTAAAATATTGTTTTGGATACCTCTTGCGAAAGATTAATTAAATCACTCTTTGGAATTTTTAGTTTTTCTATGTAAACAATTTTATTATATTATTTAACATTTTCCAATACTGTTATTTTAACACAGTTCAAATAATGCATCGTATTTAATATAATAATGATATTGTGAAAGAAAAATTAAATTGTGCCGAGGTCTAGAATTGTGTAGTGGGCTGTACACCAGTCTGGAGAACTAGAGGTTCACGGTTCGATTCCTGGTTCAGACATTAATTTTTCTTTTCACAATATCATTATAATATATATATTTTTTTGTTTTATTTTTTGGTTTTTAGTACATAGAATGTACAAGGGATTAACTATAAAGATGATCAATTAGAAGATATATTGTGCAAAAAGGGGATTTCTATAGCTGTAATATCAGAAACAAAAAAGAAATTACAAGGCACCAAAGAAACTCAAAATTACATTCAATTTTATAGTGGTGTAAAAAAACATATTCATGCACAAGCAGGAGTAGCCGTTATGATTCATAAACGATTTAGAAATTCAATACATAGCTATACTTTTTGGAATGAAAGAATAATTAAAATCCGAATAAAATTATCTCTAGGATACTTAACAGTGATAGGTATATATTGCACCTGTAGAAGGAGATGAAGAAAAAAGTGAAACATTTTTATCATGACTTCCAGAAAGTTATCTGCACAATTAATAATAATTATATGATTATAATTTTGGTTGTGTATTTAAATGCCAGAATTGGTAATACTAAATTTGATACATATATATGGGGCCATATGGAGAGCAAACCTGTAATAGAAATGGCTTACGGTTAATTGATTTTGTCATGTTTAATCAATTCACAATAATGAACTCAGTATTTAACCACAAGGATAGTCACAAATATACATGGGAAGCCAGGGGTCTTAAATCAATAATTGACTATGCTATATGTAATAAAAAATTAGCATCTAAAGTTCTTGATACAAGAGTTTACAGAGGACCTGTAATCGAATCAGACCCATTACTTACTTGTTTGTCCCAATTCGTATGCCACCGAGATGGAAAAATAAAAATAAAATTAATAATGTAAAATTTTAAAAAAGTGGACTATACTTATAAAGTAAGTCTTTTCCGAGATCCCACTATTACTACTGGCTATACCAAATGCAGATTAGATCGTCTAGTTCAAGAAACAACCGGTTGGTGAAAATATTGAAGAAGAATGGCTTGCTCTACAAAGTATTTTGACACCAAGCAGCAAAATGAAAGTCTGGGTATCAAAACTAAATGGAATCGAAAAAAAGGACCACGGATATGGGATGGAAAACATCAAAAAGTAATTGATGATAAACGTGAAGCATACAAAAAATTTCTGTCTACAAAAAAATATGAAGATAAAGTAGGAAGAGAGCCATAACAAAAAACATAGACAAAGCTGGGAACAATTTGTCTCATTTTTGGAAAATGATATCATTAGGCCTCAACACAAAATATATAAAGTTTTAAAAAATTTAAATAATGATTCAGAGAGAAAATGCACATTTAAATTGTAAATCTAAAGAATCTTGGCTTAACTGACTTTCATCATTTATGGGACACAAAAGGATGATTGATTACAAATAATAATCTCTAATAACCTCTGCTTTGGAACGAATTTCTATAGATGAATTAACTGATGTTGTTTAAATCATTAAATTAAGTAGGTACAAAGCTCCTCGGAGAAGACCACATTAATCAAGAATTATTTAAATTTTCAACTAAAATTTTTTTAGACAGACTTCTTACTCTCCTTAATATCATATGGGAAGGACAAGAACCACCCACAAAGCTGGAACAAATTCATTGTAATACCAATCTTTCAAAAAAGAAAGTCGCCAAATCAAAGATAACTATCGTGGAATTAGCTTGTTTGAACTCTGGAATATAAAATTTATACTAATATAGTTTAAGAATAAATTAAGTCTTTCAGCGCACATGTGCAGGACGAGAGCAGGCAGCAGCTATAAGAGCTATGTGCAGTATCAAAGACATCACATCGTTAAAATTTTACAATCACAGCCATGAAATTATTCGCATCAGTGATCACCCCGATCGTCACCTACGGGATAGAAACTGATATGGGAGAAACTATCGACCAGCGATATGGAGAGGTTAGAAAAAGTAAAACCAAGATTCATCAAAAAGGCATTAGGCGCAAGCAAATACACACCAAATAGAATGGCCTATATGCTAGCCAGAGAAACCTTCTTCCTAGAGGACCTGAGGCAAAGGATACTACTGCCAGCAACGGAGCCATATAAGAAAGTCATCGAAAAAAAGAAACAGAGAGAAAAAGAGATCGACGAAGATTTCTACGCCTCAGATGCCATGGTAAACAGAGAGTGGACTGGAAGTAACCAACCACAAAGGCACAGAATCATAGGATTAGCAACACACGGATATCATCACAAAATGTGCTAAAATGCAAAATTCCACCAACCGAGTGATTCGTGTGAATGCAAGATATTGCGACCAAAGTAGTGTGAGCGATACCATTACAAACAATGCAGAATATGGACAGGATCACTGAACGAACTCATAAAAGACAAATCATAAACTTATAACTTAATGCTCTTTCGAGTGCCTCTTACCAATTTATTATTAAGAATAAATTGAGGAAATTTATTGGAAATATAATTGGAGAAGAGCAGAATGGATTCAGAAAGGGTAGATCTTGTACGGATGGATTCTTTACTCTAAAACTACTATTACAAAAGCACTAGGGAATTCAATATAGAAACTCATATCGCCTTCGTTGACTTCATAAAGGCTTTTGACAAAGTAGACAGAAATATATTACTACAAATTTTAGCTGATGATAACGTTCCACAACAATATATTACTAATATCTTCAACATCTATAAAGATAATGAAATCTCTGTTAAACAAGATGGCAAAATTATCTTCTTGGGAAAAGATCAACACTGGAGTAAGACAGGGATGTGGACTTTCACCGGTGCTTTTCATTATATACATGAATAAATTAATAAATGAATGGAGGAAAACACACACGAGGATATATACCCATCAATAGGAACCTCAAACTCGATTGCTATTCTTTTTTGCAGACGATTTAGCTCTTCTGGCACTTTCCGAAAATGATTTTCAACGATCAATTTATAATTTACCAAAAAATAGGTGCCAAATTTAATATGGAAATATCAATTAACAAAACTCAAATTATGGAATTTCATGGGAAGGACCCCATACAAAGTAAAATCTGTCTCCAGAATAAAATTTGACGAGAGATCTAATCAATTTAAATATCTTGGATAATATCTCTCTATCTGGGATGAAAAGGATATCCCTGAAAAAGTGTTACTAGTTATAATAAAAGTTTAGGAATTATTAATCAAGTTATGAAACCACTCCTTGTACAAAAAAACAACCAGATTACGTTTATATAACACTTTGGCTAGAACCAGTGTTGACCTATGGTAGTGAAGCATGGACACTAAAAAGACAACATGAAAGCAGAATAACGGCTTGTGAAATGAGATTCCCTGCGCAGAAACAGCGGGTTCCACCAGATGGGATCGGAAAAGGACACCGATATCTTATATGAATTGAAGACTACGCCAATTTTGGAATACATTAAACAGTACCACTACTAAATTGGAAACACCATCTTGAAAGAATGAGTTCAAATCGGTTCCCCAAAACTGTTTATAATTATATACCAAAGAGGACGAAGATCACTGGGCCGTCCTATTAAACGTTGGAGGGAAAGTTTTCTATAGGATCGTAACAGGCCTTGGCCTAATACTTGGAAGGAAGAAGAAGACAATATCATTATAATATTAAATTGTATAATAGTTGAGGATCAGAAATAACTTGATAAACTGGCTTGACTACTAGTGTTACTTCTTTAGGAGAACTGTTCTTATTCTCATTAGTTTTCTACATTTCTATATAATTCTTTATTTTAACCACGTATTGGAGCAATGGAACACGTCTAGGTTTGTTTTCGGAACAATACCAGACCCACAGAGCTTGTCTTATGGATTGAACATTTATTATATTATTATTAATTATTTTATTATTATTATTATTATTATTATTAATTATTATCTTTTATTATTATTATTATTATTATTTTAGGAAGTTTATAATTGTACTGTAAGCATAATGTTCTAAAATATCTACTTTTTTAGTCAGTTTTTTTTCTCCATTTTGCATCCATCTTTCAGAACATCCCCCTCATTATGCTCTACAAACCGCCTCAGTCTTCCATCCATTCGTTTCAGAGTGTGGTTAATGCACTCAACTTATTTAATTACATGATCAGCTTTCACTCGCCATTTTAAAAGCACAAGAATCACCATCTGCCAACTATCTGATAATTCAGACTCCATACTGTTTTATTGAATGGTGGAAGATCGTTTTCTTTCATTAGGTTCCAT
This sequence comes from Diploptera punctata, assembly GCA_030220185.1. Classification (NCBI taxonomy): domain Eukaryota; kingdom Metazoa; phylum Arthropoda; class Insecta; order Blattodea; family Blaberidae; genus Diploptera; species Diploptera punctata. The sequence goes on along the minus strand of JASPKZ010000594.1, from coordinate 48,342 downwards.
ATCTCCGCTAGAGCCAGAATAATTTCTGCTGCGGATCTTGGAATGACTTCTGCAGTATTTGTACTGTTTTCAGGCGATTGAATGCACAGAGCATTGTTAGGCGTCACTTGGATCCATGAACATTTGTAGCTCATTTTCACAGCAAACTGATTAATCTAAGACAACACAATCTTCATTATCTGAAATAACTTGTTTGACTGCATCACACACATTATACTGTTTGCTTGCAAAGAATCCTGTTTGACCGCCTTCCCTTACAGCACCTCACAGCATAAAGAGACATGACTTTTGTCTGATATTTTATTTTTATTCGCTTGAATTTGTTGCACGTTACCACAGTTCTTTCTCTCTTTCCATCATCCACAATACTTAGATATTTCTCTCCAAACAATCAGCATTGACGTGTAGAATTCATTGCCTCAGAGAGTAATGTCAAACATATTATTGTAAATCCACTGCTATTTTATTTGCAATAATGTCTGGGTTTACAACTAAACTAATTCTTCGATTGGAATAAATTTGCTGTGTTTGTTACCGACCAATTTGATCATCTACGCCATTTTTCTTTTTTTTTTCAAAACTTAAGATTTCTTATTTACTTGAATATTTTTTACATTAATATTTACACTTACGGATAATGCACATCACTCTTAAAACTTAAACATTACATCTAAATTACAGATGGCGCTGGTAGGAAAACTTATTTTAAATCCTCTTCACGTTCACAAGTAGATGCACTATTTCATCGACTATTAATTTTAGTTCTACAGCATCCCATCAAATCTTTAGCAACCGTCCAACTGGATGATATTAATAAGCTAATAGTATACTCTGAATAATATTGGGTATTATTAGCGATAGCATGGAAATACAAAATACCAAAACACACTCTATTGAATAAAACTAAAAAATTGGGGCTGGAAATTAACGTCAATGTATCTAAATAAATGGTCATACATATAATGGTATCTTTACCTTCTTGTCGTGGAGTGGCTTTCGTGCTTAAATGATCCCGAGAGCTAAGCCGGCGATAGCATTGCTGCCGAAAGCGTCACCCATGCCTAACTGGTCGACGGCGACAAACCAGATGAAAAAGGTACCTTGGTCGAAAGAGTGAAGATCTTTCACCATAAAAATACAACCGTCAAGAAATGTGAACATGAGTTCCACTGGGGTAAAATATTCCGGAGGTCAAATAGTTCCCCATTCGGTTCACCGGGTGGGGACTATTTCAGGGAACCCATGCCAAAAGCTCAAACACAAGGACATGTTCCTAGGAACATGGAATGTTAGGACTTTATACAATAGCGGGGCGCTAGGTATTAACGCGGGGATTAGATAAATCAGCCTCGCTTTAGAGGAAGTTTATGGCCAGGAGAAGGTAGTCAGGAATCAGGAAGCTTTGCATTATACTACGGGGATGCAGAAAGACCTAAATTTGGAATGGGGTTTTTAGTCCGAAGGAGGATCCTGTCTGATATCCTACATATTAAGCTTGTCAGTGATAGGATATCATACATAATTCTAAAGGGTAAACGATATGGTTATGTAATCGTAAATGTACATGCCCCCACAAAAGATAATGATGACAAGATCAAGGATGAGTTCTATGAAGAATTATAATGCATATTTGATAGCCTTTCACGATATCATATGAAAATTGTGATAGGAGATTTTAATACAAAAGTGGGGCGGGAAGATATATTGAAACTGACGATAGGAAAATTCAGTCTTGTTGAAAATAAGAACGACAATGAGGTTATATTAGTCACCTTTTCGATATCAAATATCCTCATTATTAAGAGCACAACATTTCTGCATAAGGATATTCATAAATACACCTGGACGTCACCAGATGACAAAACGCAGAACCAGATAGTTCATGTATTTGTTACAAACGCTGGCACAGTAGCATCATCGATGTTAGGTCAGTTAGAAGGACAGACTGCAATTTGGATCATCATCTGGTCTGGGTGAAAATCAGACAACGGCTATCGCTTATGAGTGGAAAAAACGCTACAGATGATTCTAAAAAAAAATGAATTAAAAAACTTGAAACATGATGAAATGGGACAAGAATACCAAATCAAAATTGCTAATTGATTTGAAGTACTGGAATATTCAGATAACAATGTGGCAAACGAAGAATAAACTGGTATAAATAAAGAATGAGAGGCTATAAGAGGTACTATTAAATTGTGAGTATCACAAAGTATTGGTTATTTAAAAAAAAGAGGCAAAACAAGAAACGGTTTTATGAGGAACATTGTAAAGAAAAGAAAGCTAGCAAAAATGAAATGTTTGCAAGAATCAAATGAGGTAAATTTAGAACAATTGGATAGTATTAGACGGGAAACCACCAGATTACAAGAGAGTAAAAAGAGGGAATATTTGAGAGAGAAGATTAACGATCTTGAAATAAATGCAAATAATAATAACATTAGAGAATTATATCAGGGAATTAGTATAGAGAAGAAAGGGGTTTAGGCTAGAACAATTATAATTAGTAGTGTAAAATGGGGTTACTTAGGAAAAATTTTGGACCAAAGAGAGATGAACAGACAGGTGAATGGAGAAGACTACGTAACAATGAACTACATGGTCTTTATAGGAAGCCAGATATAATAAGAAAATTAAGTCTTGTACACTGCGATGGGCAGGACATGTTGCACGTATGGGGAATGAAAGACGTGCATGGAAGATTCTTGTAGGAAAGCCAGAGGGAAAACGCCCAGTTGGTAGACCAAGAATGAGGTGGGAGAATAACATATGTATGATTTGAAGGAAGTAGATTATACAGGGAATGATTGGAAAGCATTAGCTCAGGATAGGGATGTGTGGAGAGCTTATGTCCGCGCGGCCATGAACCTACGGGTTCGATAGTGCCAGTGAGTAAGTAAGTAATGTAAAATGGGGATATGATGGCAGATTCCAGGAGTATATTAAGTAGTTGGAAAAGTTACTTTGATAAGTTATTAAATGTGCATACAAAAGAGGGTATTGAAGAGGATAATTTACAGGCAGCAGAATGCTTGTCACATACCAAGGTCCTTAAAGGCTGAAATGGTGATAGACAAATTGGTTCTGATGGGATCGCAGTACAACTGATAAAATCAGGGGAAAAAAATTGATAGAAAGGATACGTCGGTTACTTTGAATGATTTGTCAAAACCTAACCCTTCCAAATGAATGGAAAGAATCGATTATTGTATCAATCTACAAGAAAAGAGACAAAAATTAATTCAACAAATGCAGGGACATTTCATTACTCTCCCCTGCGTACAAAATTCAAACAATTATATCATTAAGCAGACTTACTTCCTATATTGTAGACATTCTAGGAGAACATCGAGGTGAATTTCGAAGAAATAGATCTACAACAGATCAGATTTTAAGTAAAAGTCAGATTTCAAAAAAATATAATTGCACTGTACATCAACTATATTTAGATTTCAAAAAGGCATACGATTCTGTTAATATGGAGAAGTTATATAGTATCCTTCTAGAGTTCGGAATTCCTAAACATTTAGACATATATGAACGTGCATGGAAACTTCTTGTAGGAAAGCCAGAAGGAAAACGCCCAGTTGGTAGACCAAGAATGAGGTGGGAGAACAACATTAACTATGATTTGAGGGAAGTAGATTATACAGGGAATGATTGGAAAACATTAGCTCAGGATAGGGATGTATGGAGAGCTTATGTCCGCGCGGCCATGAACCTACGGGTTCGATAGTGCCAGTGAGTAAGTAAGTAAGTATGAATGTGTGTAAATCACACAAAGAGTAGGGTGCGTTTAGGCAAAGTATTCGGGTACTTCTGAAATTCACAAAGGGTTAAAACAAGGAATTGCATAATTTCCTCTAATATTCAGTTTTGTATTACAGCTTGCCATCAAATCTTTGGAGAATGAAGAAAGTATAAAACTCAATGGCATTAATAGGCCGTTAATTTATGCTGATGATGTAGTACTATTGAGCGATAACGAGGAGATACTAAGAGCAAACACGCACACTCCATTGAGTAACACTAAGAAATTGGGACTTGAAGTAAACATCAATAAAACTAAATATATGTTCATACATAAAAATTTGTTATATAATGGAAATGGACAATTAGTCTCAAATAAGGGGAATTTTAAAGTAGTAGCAGATTTCAGATACATAGAAACAATAATTACAAGTAGGAATGAGATGCATAAAGAAATTTAACAAAGGTGCAATTCTGGAAGTGCATGCTATTATGCATTACAGGGACTCTTGTCGTCCCAACTCCTTTCAAAAAACGTTAAAATGAAAATATAAAAACTTTTATTCTGCCAGTTATATTATATGGATGCGAAACATGGACTCTTACTTTAAAATAGGGACGAAGATTACGAGTATTTAGAAAAAGTTCTTAGGAAATGTTTCGGCCAAAAAGAGATGAACAGACAGGTGAAACAATAGTGAGCTACATGTAGGAAGCCAGATATAATGTGGACAGTTAAGTCTTGTAGTCTACGATGGCACGTATAGAGGTGAAGTAGGTACATGTAAGCATCTTGCAGGTAAACCAGCGGGGAACACCCAGTTGTTAGATCAAGAATGAGGTGGGAGAATAACATTATCCATGATTTCAGAGAAGTAGATTATACAGGGGATGATTTGAAAACATTAGGTCAGGATAGGTATGTATGGAAAACATGTCCGCGCGGCCGGAATCCTACGGCTTCGATAGAGCCAGTGAGTTAGTTAATGAAAGTCCATTGTCACGCAGCGTGCACGGGTTCGATTCCCGGTCGGGACCGGCTCTTGGATGAGGTTTTCCGTCGTTTTTCCTCACCTTTAAGACAAACATCAAAAATCGTAGGGCCCAACGTTCCCCCAAAATCATCCGGGCATCATCGTCATCCATTTCATTATCATCCTCATCATTCACCGGCGTGCAAAGCAACGTGTAGTTACCACACCTATAGTTCCCTGGTAAAGCTTCAAAGCACAGCATGAAATGCTACGATTGGAGTGAACGACCATCCTTTGAACAGAGTACTCCATCTATCCATAGTAATTCTGCCCGAGTGCAGGTCTTTCACTGCAATCATAGCATTTTCATACTATGCTTGCAGCTTTATAGGGAATTGTAGGTGTGGTAGCTTCCCATTGCTTTCCACACCGGTGAAGGATGTTGATGATAAGGATGATCCATCCATCCATCCATCCATAGTAATTCTGCCCGAGGGCAGGTCCTTCGCTGCAATCATAGCATTTTCATGCTATGCTTGATGCTTTACAGGGAATTGTAGGTGTGGTAGCTTCCCGTTGCTTTCCACACCGGTGAAGGATGATGATGATGATAATGATAAGATTGATGATTATATGATTTCGGGGACCGTTTGGGCCTTAACGTTTTCTGACATTTGTTTTACAGGTGAGGAAAAATCCCGATAAAATCCTCACCCAGAAAAACTGCCTCGACCGGGGATTGAACTCGGGCCCGCTGCGTGACAAGGCAGCACGCTACCTCGAGACCGCAGCGGTGGACTGACAGAGCACTAATGATAGTATAACGCTAATGTACAAATTAATGACAAGTGATGGAACCGGCTGAATTGTAATTAAAACAATTATTTGAGGGAGGTTTTACGCAGATACTTCAAGATAGGGTTGTATGGACAGTTTAGCTCCGTGCGACCATGCACCTATGGGTTCGATATGCAGTGAGTTAGTTAGTTAGTTAGATAGCCTAAATATTTTGGCGGCGCCAATGCCCTGGATAGAATTAGCCTGAAACTAATTCTTGTTGTAAAGCCGGAGAACTGGCACTGCTACTACCGGAACTAAAAGGTGGCAATTATCTAAGCATTGCCCAGTGTGTCACGTCTGTAACCAGTTGCGGCTACCTGGTGGCCAATACCTTCGTGGTTATCAGTTGGGGGTTTAACCACTTGACCATCGCGTGATTAGCGGCGTAAAATGCTTAGCCGTAAGCTGATGTGAATATGGTGAAACGAGGTGTTACCTCACTGGAGCAGGGCATCGTAAACTGTGCGACTGGACAAACAGCGAGTCCGAAAGCCAGTAGCACAGAATGAGCCACACTACTCCAGCTGTAGCACAGCACACGTTTCATTATTTGGTCTATTAAGTGTCGGGGTAGGGGAATATGTTCCGCTGAACACCACGTTGCTGTAGCTTATGCCCTATATTGCGCACAATAGGGTTTGTGTGATTAGTAATCCCATGTAACATAGATGTTACATTGTTTTCAATTAATTCTCGCAATATACAGCATCTGTGCTAAGGTCGTGTAGCCTGGTTATCCTCGTATTCATGAGGACCGCCTATATATAATTTTGAGTACTTTATTCTGTATTATTTGAATCTTATTTTTGTGACATGCTGCGAGGATGCTCCAGGCCTCACAACCGTACAGAAACATGCTGCGGGTCACAACTTTATATAGCGAAAGTTTGATCCCAGTCGATAAGGTAGTTGGCTTCAAAAATGGATATAAAAGGGCAATAGTAGCATTTTATATCTGAATAAAATGTCGAATATGAATTTTGAACGTAAGCCTGGAGTCCAAATGGACTCCACGATACTTCACTGAAGCTTCAAAGCGGAGTTGTTGAGCTCCAAGGGTGAGTTGTACAGGAGGTCGTCTGTAGGTTCTAGCAAACAAGATGGCTTGCGTCTTGTTGGCATTTAGCTTAATATTCCACAGACGACACCTGGAATGAATGGAGTTGAGGGCAGATTTGGGTATACGGATACAGGTAGGGAGTACACGGATTTTGTTTCATGATACACGCATGTATCATCAGCAAAGGAACCTATATGGATATAGTTAAAGGTATGAAAATCTGAGTGTGTACAGAAGGGGAGAGAGAACTGCTCCCTGAGGAACTCCCGCCATGAGAGGCTAGCAGTCGAAATTATACCTACTAGCCGACACATAAAATTGTCGGCTAGTTAGGTATTTAGCTATAAGTTAAATTAATGAATCCGAAATATTAAATTTGATTAGTTTGTATAATAATCAATTTACCCTATTCGTGTGTAAAGCTTTCTCAATGTCAAGAAAAAGTGTCGTAGTGCATTTCTTGGAGTTGAATCCCGTGACAGTCTGTTCAATCAGTCTAGCAAGCTGAAGCGGAATGCTATGTGCTTTTCTAAAGCCAAACTGATGATTTGGAATCAATGCTTTTTCCGAGATTTCAATTTTGGGTCGTGCCAAAATAAATTTCTCCAGTATTTTTCTCAGCACTCGTAGATTATCAGGGTTGGTTGGGTCTTTGCCGGGTTTAGGAATAGCGATAACTGTAGCTTTTTTCCACACTTGAGGGAAGTAGTTGAATATAAAGCAGAGTTCCACTATTTGTAGGAGAAAGATTAGAACTTTTGGCGGTTAAAATGTTACCGCCAGATTCAGTATCCGGTCATGACCGGGGGAACGGTTATGGATTACGGCCTTGAATTCTGAGAGCCGTATATCAGAAAGGGTGAGAGGTATGGGTCTCTCAAGAAATTCACTAACTGTATGGTGTACCTCAGCCTCATGAGCCGGTATTGTGAGCCCATGTGGCCGGAACCGTTCCGCAAGGTTATTCGCTAGAACTCGTGCTTTCTCCTGAGGGTGATAATTACAAGTTCCGTTATGATATATAGCAGATGGTGGTTAAGAAGGAGTATTTTCGTCTGAAAAATGCTCAACGAAGCTATTCCATTCAATATTTTTCAGAACCCTTAATCGGTTCCGTACGAGATGATCATATCTGTTATATAACTGTCTGTATTGGGGAGCGTCAAAATTACGATACCATTTAAGATACCGTCTTTTTAAAGTAAAATAATTTTGTAATGTTGGGTTGGACTGTTGTGTTTGTGCTGTATGATTTGTTCGTGTTGTAGATAGTGTTATGGCCGTTTTAATGGTGGCCTGTAAATTGAGGACTGCGTGTTCAATTTTTTCTGTAGACTGGACAGAGAGTGTAGGCATAACCCATTGGTTAAGCATGTTAGTGTAATTCTCAAAGTCTGTGTTATCTTGATGGATATGTATGGGGGAATTTAAAAGAAAAGCCGGTGAAATTTTAAAGAGTATAGGTGTGTGATCGAGTCTATTGCGTCTGTAACAGTATTGACGTATGGAGAGATCGGGACATTCTACGATAAAGCTATATCTAGGATGTCAAATGTAAGACCAAAACTGTATGTCTGTAGCAGGTATGTATCCTTGGGCAGAGATTTCTATATTGTGAAGCTGACAATAATTTAGAAGTATGATACCTGAAGGGTTCGGGACATGACAATTTCAGAAGCGATGTTTGCAATTAAAATATCCCGCTAGTAAATAACTAGGGGAGACAGATGTAAGGACAGTCAAATCGTGTCTCGTGAGTGAACGAAACATTGTTTTATATTCTGAAGCTATAAAAATGTTACTCGGCGAGAAATGGGGAGACAAATGCCAGTGGCTTCAATAAATTGAAGCCTGGGTATCTGAGCCACTCAGTGGTCAATGGTCTGTTTTATGCATATTGCAGTGCCACCAAGGGGACAATCTATGCGGTCATTTCGATATATTCGGAAATTCCGAATTTTGAACCTAATATTAGGTTTAAGAGACGTTTCATTAAGGAGAAGAATGTGAATATTTCTTGTATGTATAAAAGCTGAGGATACAGAATAAATAGCTATCGATGTGGCGTCTAAAATAGGTATTAAATTAGATACAAGTGATATTGATAGGAGCCATCGTGTGGGGAGAAAGGCGGACCGGCCTCGGCCGGTTATCGTCAAACTCGTAAGCTATAGGAAAAGGAGATAAGTTTTCCAGAACAAAAAACAGCTGAAAGGCAGTGGTGTTACAATAAGGGAAGACTTAACTCAAATGAGATATAAACTATTAAAAGAATGCATCTCCAAATATGGTGTAAGAAATGTGTGGACAATTGAAGGTGCAATCCATGTTAAAGAAGGAGACAACAAACATATTATTTCCCGGGCGTCAGATATATAATATGTGCGAACACGGCCAGTGAATAACCGAAAGTTATCACTTTTAACATTTTATTAATAGTATATAAAATGAAGATATTTTTAGTGACGTGATACCAAGTATAGTTTGTAATTTTGTTGAAATATTTTACGACCACTTTTCGTTTAAATAATGATTTTCTTTTGACAGTCTCTGACAGGCTACAGGACAATAACCTTCCCACACCCCTTCTCGCCCCCACTACTTCAAGGGATGTTTTAGAAACAGATTTATCCTCATACCCTACCTCCTTGCAGGTAGTCCATTTCAATGCTCAAAGTATTACTGCACATATAGATGAAATCAGAACAATTTTCTTCTCTTTGAATATCCATGCTCTTCTCATATCTGAAACGTGGCTAAATCCCAACATTACGTCTTCTTTAATTGATATGGATGGTTATACTTTTCTTAGACATGATCGTGTTTACAGTCGCGGGGGCAGTATTGGAGCCTTCGTTAGAACGGACCTTACTCCTAAAATTGTCTATTTATCTAATAACGAACCATCTGCTGAAATTATGTTCATAGAAATATTTGTGAGTTTGAAAAAATGTCTTCTCTGTGTAGTATACCAACCTCATAAATAAAAGCTATCGCTGAAATTGAGTCCACTTTACAAAACGCGCGAATACAATACGAACACGTTATCGTTATGGGCGACTTTAATATAAATATACTAGAAACTGATAACAGACATACACAACAACTGATGGCTACGTTCCAGGCTTGTGATATGACTCTCCTACCCCTACGGCCTTCACATCGCACTCATCACTCTGAGACGTTACTTGACTTAATTGCAACTAATAATCCGGACAGAGTACTTACTCACGGGCGACTGCCAGCCCCGCGAATATCAGCACATGGTATTATATTCTTAGCATATTCGCTGCACTGCCCTAAACCGACTCGAAATACTATTACGTATAGAGACTTAAAACATATAGCAATGCAGCCCTAATTGAAGAAGCTATGCAAATGCCGTGGCATTCAATATGGACGCTGCATTCTTTAGATGAAAAAGTTGAAACACTAAATGACTTTATACTACAATTATACAACAGACACGCCCCACTAAAAACTAAACTCGTGAAACGACGCCTTGCACCCTGAATGGCTCTTTCAATTCGTAACTTGATGGCTGATAGAGACGCAGCACATAAGAAATATAGACTCGACAGAACAGACACAAATCTCAATAAATATAAATAGTTACGTAACAAGACAAATCAAGCTATAAGAAACGCCAAACTTAGACATTTATACAGCATAACAGATACCAATACTTCAGAAATCTGGAAAAACTTGAATAGAATGGGAGTAGGGAGAAAAGACACGCAGGTAGACAAATTACCTGTTTCTCTGGACACACTCAATAATCACTTCACAGGTAAAACTACTACTCCAAATGATAAAGAGCAAAAAATAAATGAATTATCACTGACAAATCAACCCGACAGAGAACATTTCCACTTCTCATATGTTACATACTACGACGTAAAGAAAGCCATCATGCGAATAAAAACCAAAGCAGAAGGAACTGACCGTATAAATATTACTTTACTGAATAAAATAATCGACGCTATACTACCTACTATAACTCATATTTTTAACTCCTCACTACAAACTTCTACATATCCCTCATTGTGGAACAAGCCCTCGTACGCCCACTGCCTCAAGTTAAAATGCCCTTAACTCCGAACGACTTTCGACCCATTAGCATTTTACCTACCCTTTCAAAAGCTCTGGAACGATTAGTCCATAAACAACTAACTGACTACCTAAATGAACACAACCTTCTAGATCAATTTCAGTCAGGCTTCAGGACAGGACACAATACAAATACTGCTCTACTAAATATTTGCGAAGACATACGCGAAGCTGCTGATAATCAAAAACTTACCATTCTTACATTACTGGACTTTAGTCAAGCATTCGACACGGTAGACTTGGACTTATTGTTGCATAAACTTAAAAACCTCTTACTCTCTGATAGTGCCACGCAATGGTTCAATTCCTACCTTCATGAGCGCCAGCAATCTGTTGTAGGAAATCATGCATTATGTTCTTCTTGGTCCTTCTGTAAAGCTGGGGTTCCACAGGGTTCGGTGCTTGGACCTTTACTTTTTTCAATATACATAAATGACATATCTAACTCCCTAAAGCATTGCAAACATAATGTATTTGCAGACGACATGCAAATCTACATCCACACAGACAAATATTCTCTAAATGACGCTGTTGCCAAAATTAACGAGGATCTTGACTCACTAATGACTTGGACAGTTAAATATGGACTGCAATTAAATCCTAGAAAGTCACAATCGATCATTATGGGTCACCAGAGACTATTATCTACAATTAACCTAAACACAGTCTCGCATGTGTCACTAAATGGAGTTCAAATCCCTTATAGTTAGACAGTAAAAATTCTAGGAGTATTTATTGACAACAACTTAAATTGGAATACACAAATAAACCATACATGCAAAACAGTCTTCTCAATAATACATTCATTAAATCGCGTAAGAAATTGTCTGTCATTCGCTCTAAGGAAAATGTTAGTAGAAACACTTGCAATGCCCCATTTTGATTATTGTGACACTCTTTTTACAGACTTAAATATTATTTACACTCAAAGACTTCAACGTGTTCATAATTGTTGCGCACGTTTTATTTGTGGTATTCGCAAATTTGACCATGTTACACCGTCCCTGGAACAATTATCGTGGCTTCGTCGAAAGGTACGTACACACTTGCGCGCCGCGCGCGCATCATGTTCGTCAGATTTGGACGGGGTTTTAAGGTGCGCGCGCGTCTCTCACCACGATCCACTCATTGTCGTTTTTTTCACGAACACTTTGATGGTTCGCTGTTTAGATTTGGACAGGTACCTGAGAGGTTCATTGTTTTCGGTGCGCACCTATTATTTGAGTATGGAGTGGTCAGAGGAAAACATGTTAAAACTTATTGATATTTATAGAAGCAAGCAATTATTGTGGGATCCTCAACATAAGGATCATTTAAAAAAATCATTGAAAGGAGATGCCTGGAGGGAAATTCGAGATAAAATGGATATATCTGCGGATACATGCAGGAAGAAGATAATTACTCTACTTTCTTCCCACCGGCGAGAGAAAAGTAAAATAAAATGCAACCAAGGTACAGGAAAAGGTAAGTTGTAATATATAATATTTTTTTAATGCTTCATTATTATAATTCGTAAATACAATTGGACGACGTTATGCATCAACCGACTAAGCGCCATTAAAAGTGTTTTATATAATCTAATGCAGTGGCTCATGAAGTATAATTTTTAAATATAGCTTTATTATTAAATAAAAATGTAAATACCATCAGTCCTATTAGAGATTTTGTGGTTTGCAACAAACAGCTATGAAATAAGTTCTTCATAAATACTAATCCAAATCTTGTATCATGCAGTTTAGCGCCAAATATTCCCGCTGTTATATTATTGATACATAACTTAGTATTATTGGTTTGGCGCTACAGTAAATAGTGAAGATCGTCAGGTCAGTGTGCATGTTGATGTCTATCGATATTTAATAAAAAAAATGATTTCACAATATTGTTTCGGCATGCCTGTTTTTTTTTTCAATGTTATGTGTTTTGTTTCGTGTGTACTGTAATTGTATGAATAAATTAGAATTATTTAGAAAACATTATTTATTTAAGACGTTCATTTCATAATACTACGTATGAAGTATCACAAAACAACACAATATATAAACACATTTATTACTAATTATTTATTTATTTCTTCAAAGACTCCAAAGAGCAAGATTGCTCATGTTAAGGGGCAATATACAAAAAATAGTGGGCATAAAACAATTAACAATAAAAACAAGAAAACAAATTCAGTCACAAGTTTAAGCAATACAAACTACTATAGATGCACAATATATATACACATATACATACAATATTTAAACAGGATAATATTAATAATAATAAAATTAACAAAATTAACTAAGAAAGCAATGAGAAAAAATATTTTTAAATACAATTAGAAAAATGTTTAAGATTCGTAAAATGTTGATATTCAATAGGTAAGTTATTGTAACGGTTGATTAATGCATAACGAATCCCTTTTATACTTTTTTTTTGAGAAACTAGTATCTTTGTGCAATAAAGTACAACCTTTAGTATAATAATCATGTACATCTTTATTAAAAATTAAGGCAATGTTATGGTGAGATAGATTCTTAATAATTTTAAACATATATATACAAATCATATATTTTTTAAATTCCTTTAATGGTATAATATTTGAAAAAGTATAAATAAAGTTATACGATGTAATAAGTAATAAGCCTGACCAGACGTCCCGATTTTGGCGGGACAGTCCCGATTTTTAACAATTTGTCCCGCGTCCCGCGGCATTTTTTTTAAAAAAAGTCCCTATTTTTTGGGAAAGAATGCAGGACAAGCGGGAGAACGGAAAGGGAATATACGGTTTTCGCCGACCATGTAGCTATTTCACCAGGATATTGTGAAAAAATTCATGACCTTTTAAACAACGACAGCAATCTACTTAAAAAAATCACTCAAATGAGAAATATGCCAAAGAATAAAATAATACTGGTACTATACATAATTTTGTAATGCATTACATTTGTAAATTATACTTATGTTGATATTATAATTAATATATTATAATACTGTTTTTGCGATCTATAGGCTAATATTCCTCGCGCGATAGAGACATGGTTGGTTACACCTGCTCTGCAAAATGTCTACTGAAGGTTTGTGGGTTTCCTATGGATCGCAGGAGGTTCGTTGAAATTAATCATTTCGACGAACATAACACGCGCTGCGCATATGTGTACGTAGGTTTAGAGATCGTAGAACTGTCCATTCACTATCCCTTCTCTATAAAATCCTTCACACATCATCGCCTAATTATTTATCACGCCGCTGCATCAGACTATCCGACACACATAATCTTGACACTCGATCCCATCAGCACATTGTACTTTATATCCCTCCTCATCACACTGTATATTATTCATTATCTTTTACTGTCTCACTTACCAAAACATGGAATTCCCTTACGCTCTATGTCAGAGACTGTCAAACTCTAACATCCTTCAAAAACAAATTAAAGAATCATTTAATAACAAAATTACTTATACATCTCACTTATAGTATTCTTTTAACAATTAATAAATTTAATTATCTATGAAAATAATATTAATATTAACAAATATTTTCTTTTGTTTTGTTTTAAATATTGTACAAACGTAAAATTAGTTTTATATATCTCATTATTTTTCTTTGTCTTATATATACATTAGACAGGGACAATTTAATATGTCTTGCTTGTATACATTTTATTATTAGTTTTAGTCTTAATTTTAACTAACATTAAGTAGTTGCATTATAGATCGTAATATAATAGATATTATATTTTTGATCAAATTTTTATTTAGTATTTAATATTAGAGTTCATTGTGATTGTTATATTCTGATGTAATATATGTTTGCCCTGGTGAGTGGAAGAGAAGGCCACATGGCCTTAACTCCACCAGGCTAAATAAATAAATCTAAATCTTAATCTAAAAGTAATGAGCTCTTGAACCTGTTTGGTAACACCATTGGCATTAAAAGCCATGACATTGAGATAACTTCCACGACGAAACCTAGCCATTATCGCCGAAACATATTCGGCTATGGAGGCCAAGTACATCATATTCTCCATAGGGGATTTGAATCCAGAAAACAATATCTGGAGTTCCCTGAGAAGTTGCTGTCCCTGTCCAGGGATCTCGTCTGATCCCGAGCAGCATCTATTGCAAGTTTTCGTGCTTTTTGAATGCCAGGGGCAACAATTTGGCTAAAAGAACGGTTAGGATCAATTGGTTTTGAGGTAACTGTTTTTGTGATTTAGATGTATTATTTAGGAACGCAGCTTGGGCTACTTGATAGGCGGGACACTGCCGATAGGACGAAGGCTGCCCCTCAGCACCACAGTTTGAACATTTTAGTAATTTTTTTCTATGAGGGCAGCGGTCCTCACTGGACATTCTTTATGATTGTGCTCTTTTGCGCAAATAACACACCGTGGTGTGAGGTTGCACCCTTCATAATATGTTGAAACCTCTGACATTTGAAACACTGCTTGAGGCCAGAGCGAGGTAGATAGCGTTCAACAGCTATCACAACGTATAAGAGACGCTGCAGATTGAATATTTCTTTATCAGACTCATTATTTTCGATTTCTAGTTTGAATACTGGGAGTTTGATTGTGTTTTCATTTTCTTTCCTTGAAATTTGCCTTACAGATTTCACTGGGTAATTTAAATTCAGAAGTTATGAATGAATTTCTTCTATGGGTGTATCTGCAGGCAGCCTCTTAAGTACTGCTCGCAATGGAAGTTCTTGTTTCATCTGGTAGGTGTAGTACTCCCTACCAGCATTTATAAATAATTATTTTACTACTTTGTAGTCTTCCACTGAGGCATTATATTATCGTGGGCCATCCTGGGTTCTGACCATTTTAAGATCACTTTTTAGTTTTGGTTTTGGTTCTCTACTTATGCGAAATAAATCGCTGTGCCCTAGCACCGTGGTCGGCTCTTGAGAGGGCCCACTCACTGCAGCAGATCCTGTGCCCTAGCACCGTGGTCGGCTCTTGAGAGGGCCCACTCACTGTAGCAGATCGCTGTGCCCTAGCACCGTGGTCGGCTCTTGAGAGGGCCCACTCACTGTAGCAGATCGCTGTGCCCTAGCACCGTGGTCGGCTCTTGAGAGGGCCCACTCACTGCAGCAGATCGCTGTGCCCTAGCACCGTGGTCGGCTCTTGAGAGGGCCCACTCACTGCAGTAGATCGCTGTGCACTAGCACCGTGGTCGGCTCTTGAGAGGGCCCACTCACTGTAGCAGATCGCTGTGCCCTAGCACCGTGGTCGGCTCTTGAGAGGGCCCACTCACTGTAGCAGATCGCTGTGCCCTTGTACCGTGATCGGCTCTTGAGAGAGCCCACTCACTGTAGCAGCTGTTCATTGAGCCTTAGTTTCACTTGTGGTCGTGCAGTGTTTGTATCGTTTGCTAGTACACCAAATTTATTTTGCACAGTCACTGCTGGGATCTCTGCATTCAGTTCAACTGTACTACTAGTTTTCTGTTTTTCTTTTGATTTTTTACTTTCTTTTGATTTTTTTACTTTGTTTTTCTGTTATCGTAGCTGTAGGCACTGGTGTTGGCTCAGGCAAACTATCTGCAGAGTTAAAAAAGCAAGATGTTTGAAATTCCATCGCCACAGTTTTAATCTCAGCTGATATGATTTTGCATGTATATCTGTATTGACCGATTTGATTAATATATGTTACAGTTTATTCGTATGCAGTTTCAGTACTCTCAGATTTTGGGTACGTATTAAGTTAATTATTGTTGAGTACGTTTACTCCCTGTATTTCTTTTGTAATGTCTTCATATTTAGGGTCTCTAAATTTTGGACCTCGGAAAATTTCTTCCATTGTATAGTACGTATTTTAGCATAATTTATGTGTACTAGGCCCCATATTATTATCCATATCCACGTGAGCATTGGCAGCAGCCGCGGTGCTCGGGAAGGATCCCAGGTCTTAGTCCAGGCACTACGCACTACACTAAAAACAACCACTAATTAATCACTGGTCTAAAATATCACTTTTAGTCACAAAAGTTGATATTACAGTGGTTCAACTACCACCGATAACCATAAATTGAGAAACTCTTCACGTATAGTGAAGGTGTATCAGATTCATATTTAATGTTCGAAAATACGATCACATTTCTCCATTATTCCACGAATTGTCATGGCTACATCTAAAAGAGAGAAGAAAATCATACTATCTAATTCTCCTATTTAAGATCCTACATACCTCGATTCCCAATTATTTATCATCCCGTTTCCAGTATCTATCCTCAAACCATAACTTAAACACAAGATCACAACATAGTCTCTTACTTAATATACCGCAACATAGGACATCACATCACTCCATGTCATATACCATCTCCACTTCTCGCAACTGGAATTCCCTACCAGAAGACATAAGGGGCTGCCGGACATTGTCATCTTTTAAAAGAAATCTAAATTTATATTTGCTCTAAACTCGACTTCATTATTATCCAGTGTAAGATATATATATTAATAGGTGTTTCCCGTATAATGTATCATATTTATATTATTATTATTATTATTATTATTATTATTATTATTATTATTATTATTATCGTATCATTATTGTTATTACCCTATAAAATGTTGTTTGTACATGACATTTACATTGCTACATTTATTGTATCTTTAACTGTTTATAATTAGTATAGTGCATATCTATATTTGTCGAATATTTATTTGTATTTGTGCTGGTTGAGTGGAAGAGAGGGCCTTATGGCCTTAACTCTGCCAGAATAAATAAATTATTATTATTATTATTATTATTATTATTATTATTATTATAAGGTCGCTTCGGATTGGCCACCAAGCCTCACCCGATGTGACGTAGCACACTACACAACACTTTACACTACGCGCACCTTTTGGTAGTATCGTAGATGTACACTTCCGTGATGAAATGGCTGGCCGAAGCCAATGGAGTATCTGAACGCTTTATTGGTAGTCAACTGTTCTCGACGAAGTTCCACAGAAGAAGGAGAACTGGTACATTAGGTGATACATTTTATCCGACATCAATAGAAAGGTGCGAGCTGCTATCTCAAAGAACTCGAAAGGCCTGAAGTGGAATTATATATTTTAAAATAAATAGCCATAAGATAACTTGGAGCTTTTATGTGCTTTCAACCTGATAAATCGAGAAAGAGTTTTGGCCATTACGTATATCGAGAAATTTAGTGACGATGTTTGAAGTTATATTAGGCCTATTTTGTTACTTATGTTCCAAATTGGATCTGGAGAACATTGTTGATCAATCGAAACAAGAAACTTAAAGAAGTGTACTTTTAATATCTGGAAATAAATAAGTGCTTTGGATAAATTTACATTATACAGAATTGACTTGTGGCTATGATCAACAAGGTTTCGAGAAGAGAGGAAATCAGAAATTATGTTATAATAGAAAATACTAATATACAGGTTTACCCAAAAGAAACTATAAAACAACAACAGAATTAAATTATTTGATCACATGAAAAGTATGACTGAAGACATTACTGAAAAAGATCTATGAATTGGAACCCGACAGTGAGGAAGAAGAACAGAAGTACTACTCATAAAAACGGATGAGAGAGACTTGGATAAAAGGGACGTGGGACAATATAGAGGAGTGGAAATTGACTGCAGAATCTTGAAACAAGTTACGGATAAGATCAAACACATTAATAATAATAATAATAATAATAATAATAACTTTATTTTACCTGGCAGAGTTAAGGCCTTAAGGCCTTGTCTACCACTCAACCAGGTTTAAAAAAAATACAAAAGAAAAGTCTTAAATCTAAATTACAATATATATATATATATATATATAAACGATTACAAGTTATGAATACAATAAAATTAATATTTATAATGCATTTTGATTTACTCTAAATTTAACGAATTAAATATATAATATGTACAAAATATATAAAAAACGAGGAAAAGATTAATGACATAGTATAAAATTAAATAAATAGAGAAAAATTAATTATTAGACAACAGGTAACTGTATAAGCGTGACTTAAAGGTGCCAAGTGTGCGGCAACCCCTGATATCTTGAGGAAGGAGATTCCAGGAGCGGGCGGAGGCTACTGTGAAGGAAGTAGAATAGGAGGAAGTGCTATGAAGAGGAATTGTTAGCAGACTGCTATCTTGTGATCTAGTGTCAATATTGTGGTAGGAGGATAACTTCTCAAATCTGGACGCCAGGTAAGTAGGAAAGTAGGAATTCAGAAGCTTGAAAAGTAGCGAAAGAGAGTGCAATTTACGTCTGTCAGTAAGACGGAGCCAAGAGAGGTTATTAAACTGTTCGGAAATATGGTCATAACGGCGGATATTGAAAATGAATCGAATGCAAGCATTATGAACACGCTGCAGTCTCTGCGACAAAGCATAGTTTAGATCATTATGTATAATGTCACAATAATCGAAGTGTGGTAACACAAGATTCTGCACTAGGATTTGTTTTAACGAAACTGGGAGAAAATTCTTTAAACGTCTAAGATAATGTAAGATGGAGAAAGTCTTTTTACATATGTGTTTCACTTGTGTTTGCCAGGTTAAATTTGCGTCTAGATGTAGTCCAAGATCTATTACTGAAGAAGAATAAGGGATAATTATATTATTTATAGTAATGTTTGGAAGTGTAGATATGTCAAAGGTTGTAAGCAGTCTTTGTTGTCCCATTAGAATTACTTGTGACTTGTTAGGATTTACATTTAGACCGATACTTGAAGACCAGTTAAAGATGGATATGAGATCGTCATTAATTTTCATCAAGCTGTTATAGAGAGAATGAGGAGGTGAATGTAGGTAAATTTGGAGATCATCAGCATAGAGGTGATAACGGCAGTGCTTTAGTACAGTTGGCAAATCATTTATGTAGATTGAGAAAAGAAGAGGTCCGAGAACACTGCCCTGGGGGACTCCCGCCGGCACGTTACGCCAAGACGAAGATCTAGAGTTTAATGAAACGTATTGTTGACGACCGTGCAGGTATGAGTCGAACCAGGATACAGCGCTGTCAGACAAATGTAGGTGCTTGAGCTTTATCATAAGTAAGTCGTGGTCTACTGTGTCAAAAGCTTTGCTGAAGTCAAGTAAGGTTAAAGGAGTCAATTGACGTCTGTCCACGGCTTCACGAATATCTTCGGTAATTTTTAGCAAAGCTGTGGTTGTGCTATGACCAGATCTAAAGCCGGATTGATAAGGATCAAGGAGGTGATTTTCTTGGAGATAATCAGTCATTTGCTTATGTACAATATATTCCAGGGCTTTAGATAATGTCGGAAGGATGCTAATCGGTCGGAAGTCATTACAGTTAGTAGGTGTACTTATTTTTGGTATAGGCCGAACTCTAGACTGTTTCCATACAATAGGGAAGATAGAAGTTATAAGGGAAGCATTGAAAATATGATTCACTGTGGGTAGAATAATGTCAATGATTTTATTTAGCATTAAAATGCTGATGTTATCTGTTCCTTGCGCATTGGATTTAATCCGCTTGAGTGCTTTTTTAACGTCTATAGGCGAAATGTCGTAAAAGTAAAATTTATCTCTTCCTATATGTGGGGATGGGGATAAGTCTTTAAGAATGTCTATTTTAGTCTTGTTGTCTGGAGGTGTCATGGGTATTGAGGTAAAATGTTCATTTAAGTCATCTACAGAAATGTCTATAGAGTCAGTTGAGGGATTCAACTGTCTAAGTCCCATTGCACGGAGCTTTCGCCAAGTGTCCCGTGCACTTATTTCAGGTCCGATTATACTGTGGGCGTGTCGTAGTTTGGCATTACGTATAGTTTGTGTAGTTGTGTTTCTAAGTTGTTTGTACAGTTGCCATTAAGAAACCTGACAATAAATAACTTAAATAAATTAATTAATATATAGAGTTATGAAAGAATTAAAAATAATATCTATATTTGAAAAGTGAATGGAGTTTGTGAACGGAGCGAGCAATAGAACGATTGGAAGTAGCGGTGAGAAAATTCCATATAAGATCTAATACATACAAATGAATGTTTGTTTGTTTGTACTTTATGCGCGGTCATACCGTTGATCCGATTGTGATGGGGCTTTTTGAAAATTGTTCAGGAGATTCCCGGGATGAACATAGGCTACAAGAGAGTTGTGATACTAACTCCTACTCCCTTAAAAGTCGCCGTTTCTAATGGAAAACGTGAAAAAAAGTACCTCTTTGGACGCTTAAATGGCTTACGTTGCCTAAACCATAACAAATACACAAAATTAATGTACACAGAATTGAATATCTCAAAACGCTCTACAAAAAAGTCCGCGACAGCATATGTTTATCTCTTACGGATAACTCACAATAACCATTTTTGTCTTTCATTAATGCCAAGAAGATCGAGCAAGTACGTAGATTCATGTGCAAGCATAGCAACACATGGCGAGTATTCTTTTACGGATAACGCACAATAACGAATTTTGTCTTTTTTTATGCCAAGAAGATGGAGATTAGTAAATTCCTGGGCAACACCGGGTAATCACCACGGGAATCTTAAAAATATTACGATATACATTTATAATTATTTTTCATTTTACTTATTCAACAAATCATGAGATTATATTAATTTTTGTCTTTCAGCTCATTTATGCCAAGAAGATCGGTATGAATAGATTCCCGGACAACGCCAGCTAATCAGTACGGGGTATTTAAAAAATATGAATTTATAATTATATTTCCTTTTACTTATTCAAGTAAACATAAACGCAAATTAATGTGCATTTATTTAGGAGTAGCAGCGCACACCGGGTGTTCATTACTTGACGGGGACCAAAGGAACGTGCTCTGGATCAAGCCATTAGTGTGGGACATCGGATTGGAGAGAAGTGTATGTATATGTAGTAAATAGCGGGAAAATCTAAAGGCTGACCACATGTTATACATATGTCGTGTATCACGTGGTATCATATTCACAAGCATTTAAAATATGTTAAATGTGTATAATAATATTTACCTCTTAGAGAAACCTTAATCATTGGTCTCTCTGTAAATTTCAGTTGTGTAAATTTATACATGAAATTCTTCTGAATATAATCTATGAAATATTAATACGGAATATTATTAATGTCATATAAAAATATATTTTTTAGTTTCACATTCAGTGCCATTGCTTCGTAACCTAACAGTTGTTACGTTAACTTTACAGTCATCGCTTTGCGACAAGACACAACTTCATTACTATGAATCAAATTATGTTCCATTTTTAGTACAAATATTTATCGAATGTAACGGAGGACCATCATAACTATCTCACACCAATGAACCCGACGTTCGTGGCCGTGCGAACAAACTTTCCATATGTCCCTATTCTGAGCAAATCCTTTCCAATGTATAATTTACCTGCCACTAATCAATGCTATTCTCCCACCTCATTCTTGGCCTATCTACTAGACGCTTTGGCTACAAGCTGATGATCACAGTCTGCGAGACCACATTCATCTATTTTTGGTGCGACATTTCTGCTAAGAATATTCCGAAATATTACCTCTTCCCCTAAATTAAAAATGGATGTTACTCATCACATAATATAACTGGAAGAATAACAGTTTTATTTATTTTATATTTTACTTTTTTTAGAGAAGTTGGGAGGAGCCACATTTCAATTTAAATATCAAATTGCACTTAGTTCCTGCACGGAGTCGCCTTCATAAAATTTAAATACCACAGTGTTTCTTTAAAAAGTGATATTAATTTATAATTCTACATAATTTAATTTTAGACATGCAATATACATATAATCACTGTGGAAATCGACAGGCTGACCGCGTGGCCCATACTCATCTGTAAGTAGGCCCACGTTACAAGCGTTAAGTGTCTTGTATGCTTGTCGCCTCACCAAGTTTATATTATTTTAATGAACGGACACGCTTAATTTAAAGAAAAGATAGAATAAATATTATCCGTAGGGAAGTAAATCATAATATTTCTCGTGATAAAGGTAAATTTTTCATAATGTTCATTCAGTTTGCTTCAAAGATATTTGCACCGCGCTGAAGATATCTGTGTGTGTTGCCCCTGCGATATGACTCTATTCCGCCCATACTGTGCCTATATATCTGTGCCACCATTCGTGAACTTGCCCTTTCCTAACCCCTTGCGTTCGTTACGCGACACGTCAGTCAGTTAGGAGCAGTCTTCCCTTCTGGGTTTCCGGCTTCCAACTGTATGGAGATGCTGTGCGAGGAACCGAGGTTTATTTAGCAGAGAATGTTGCTATGAATCGTTATGTTGTTTATTATGTCATATTATTTGTTAACATTCAAAACACTGCTATGAAACACCACGTTACCTTTATTTGTTTACGTTTGTTTCAGTTAATGTTTGTAAAGAACAAACTAATTATTTATTTATATTCTTTAATCCTCCCTGTGGGTTATCACCTTGTCGTGGTGGAGGCTTAGACGATCATAACCGGGAAGCCTCGGCTTGCGGTTAGATAAGAGGAGAGGGAACTAAGAATAATCCGCAACGTGAGAGCAACAACCACACTGGAAGCTTCAAACACGGAAGACCACAACGGCAGACACGGCGGAGACAGAAATATCGGAACGGCGAAAATCGCGGAAGTGGCAACCCAATATCTGGGGATGAAATAAGAGACCCAGCTCGGGGAAACAAGAGTGAAGTCCTCAACGGCAGAAGGTGGAAGAGGCAACCCTCCTTGTGGGGATAAAACACAAGGAAGCAAGTCCAAACGCTTTAAGGAGGCAGCCCCTCCAAAGGACTAACCCTGCAGTACGTTATTAGCGTACTCAGGGGACACTTCAAAATACTTACAAGCTGCAATGATATAGCCGGACTGTCCAACCGATGACGACAAACGCAAAGCATAAGGTTAAACGTTTTGGAATTCAAGACCAAATTAAAATAGCAACATGGAATGTCAGAGGAATACATCATAAAGGAACCGAACTGGAAAGAGAATTAAAAGAAAGAGGTATAGATATAGCAGTGATAACAGAAACAAAGAGGAAGTCAAGATCTAAGTAACTACGTAATGTTTTACAGTGGAGCAGAAATAACAGAAAGAGCTCAAGCAGGAGGAGCAATATTAGTAAGCACAAGATTAAGGAAAACAATAACTGCATACGAATGGATAAATCAGAGAATAATGAAAATAAGATACAAAATACCAAAAGGAAATCTTACTGTAATAGGAACCTACGCACCAGGGGAAGCAGAAAACAAGAAACAACAGAATTTTAACAACAGCTACAACAGATAATAGACCAAACAAACAAAAACGATTACTTAATCATAGCAGGAGATGCAAATGCACGTATAGGGAAAACATCAATTACAAATGTAACGGGAAACAATGGAGAAGAAACGATAAATTATAATGGGAAAACATTATTAAATTTCGCATGCTTTAGCCAATTAAGAATAACGAACAATTTCTTCAGACATAAGGAAATACATAAATATACGAGAAGTGAGAGAGGATCATGCTCTATAAGAGATTACATTATTGTTAATCAAAAAATGAAAAAGCTAGTCAGAGACACATGAGTCTTCAGAGGAAGCGATATCCATAGCGACCATTACCTATTGATCAGTAAAATAGATATACAAAAGAAATGGTATAGAAATTGGAATGAAGAATTAAAGAAGAAGGAAGAAAACAAACAAGAATTTTATAAAATAAATTTGTTAGAAGAAGAATTGATACAAGATTTATGGCTAGAATATTATACAAATGCGGAAAAGCCAAAAAAGAAAATTGAAGAAGAATGGAATAGTATAAAAGGACTCGTACATAAAACAGCAAAAGAAGTATTAGGAACAAAGAAAGTCGGAGGAAGAAACAAAGAACTAAAAAAATGGGATCCCGAAATCCAGAAATTGGTAAGAGATAAAAAGGAGGCCTACTTAAAATACTTAAATAACAAGAATGACCAAAACAGAATAGAATATAATAGAACAAGAGCATTAGTAAAAAAAATATATCAGAAAATTAAATAGGGAACATTGGGATACATACGTAGCAGAAATGGAACACAATTTACACGAAAGACAAGACAAAGTATATAAATTTATAAGAAGCCTTAATCCTGAAGTAAAAGACAAAACAAATCTGCTAACTATACAAGATATAGAATTAGAAAATTATTATAAAGAACTGTGGACGGACAAACAAAATAAAGGAATTCCACTACACTTGATAGCAGTAAGTAAGAAAATGTATGAGAAAACAAAAATAAAAATAAATCAAAGGCAACCAGTGCATATAACAGGAAGAGTTGGACAAGGTTGTCCACTATCAACCACGCTTTTTAACATTTATTTCGACGACATGATAAGATCATGGAAGCAAATGACGACTGGGGGAATTAACTCAGGAAATATAGTAATAAAAACAGTAGCCTTTGCAGATGACCAGGTTCTAATAGCAAAAACAGAAGACGAACTGCAAAGAATGCTATATACAATAAATTAAATATAAAAAATACAACATGGAAATATCCTCACAAAAAACAAGGGTGCTCATCCAGTTCGTACAAAGATAATATTAGAAAATAAACCGATAGAACAAATAGTAAGATATAACTTCCTAGGTTGCGAAATATCATACACAGCAGAAACAGATATAAATAACAAAATAAATAAGTTTAATTTATAACAGGTACACTAAAAAGAACTTTGAAAAATAAAGCCAGGAAAGACTGTAATGAAATTATACAAGACAATGGCAGTGCCTATTATTACTTATGGATCCGAAACATGGACACTTACAACACAACAATCTGCCAGGATACAAGCTGCTGAAATGAGATTCCTCAGACCAATAGCAGGATATCAAAGAACAGACAAAAAATATAACACAGAAATAAGAAAACAACTAAAATAGAAGAATTAAACTCAACAATAGAGAAATACAGAACAAACTGGAAAGAACACTTGGCAAGGATGACTGAGAATAGAATACCAAAAGCAGCTTACAACTATTCACCTCGAGGAAGAAGAAGCTTGGGAAGACCGAGGAAAAGATGGAAAGAGCAGCAATTTTGAGCCGGAACAGGCTAGTAAATAAGCTTAAACCGTGAAGAAGAAGAATAAGAAGAAGAAGAAGAAGATATTGTTTAATAATTATTGACTCATATGTACTTATTTATTTAAATATACTTCATTTTACATTCTGGTTTATTATTTTGTATATCACTTGAACCTCGGTCTAGTAATAGCTCAGTATTATAATTTAAGTGTCCCTTTTAAGACCCATTATTATAAAACACTATTTGCTCAGATTAGATCATTTATCGGACTTGTTAACGAACTCTAATTATTTGTGCCTAGTTGTCAGGCAAAAATAAAGATACACGTCCGTGAAAATTTGGGCGATACTCTGCTTACAAATTTATATGGTTTATTCTATTTGTCTTTTGGTTCTCTCTTGATTCGCGACATATCATGTTAAGTCACACTAATGGACTCTTATTTACGCTATAATCTCTATATCTATTGTATTTATGTATTTGTATTAGAGCTTACTCATAATCCCGAGCTTGAAGCTACATGTATTATGTTCATTATATTCACTATTTCCCCACGAAGTTTAGTTATTTTAAAGAACGGAGAAGCCTAATTTAGATGATATATAGAAATCAATATTATCCGTAGGAAAGTAAATCATAACATTTCTCATGATAAAGTCAAATTTGTTATAATGTTCATTCAATTTGCCTTCAAATATATTTACAGTCTATGGGATGATATCGCATTAACAAACATTAAATATGACTATTTAACTCGTGCCCCAATGGCAGTCAATAACCAATCACATTTCAATGATTTTTTATTTACAACCAATCACAGTCGTGTTTCGCCTCGAATTTATCAACGAAAGTTTAACATATTAAAGAACGCTCCTCTTTTTTAACATTCTGAATAGGCCATAACATTATTTTGCAGTGACTGACTCTCTAAGAAATACGGCTACCAGATTGTATATATAGTGCATGAATATCAGCAGATAGCGTATGCGGGAGATATATAAAAACATTTGTAGCAATTGATTATACCACAAAAAAAACCACTGTTTGCACTTTCTTAAAACGAATTATTTTCCGGGAAATGACGTTGCATAAAAATATAATTGACATATTTACATCATAGGACATCAGAAATTAATTAATGTTGGTTATACATTTCTCCACTTGGGTGCATTCTTACAATATTGCGATCCTTTGGCAATAAATAATATGATCTGGTTGCAGTGATGAACAAAAGAAGCAAATGAAGTATAACAATAGTTTCTCATTTGTTTTCAAACATCGCCGTTTATATTAAATATATAAATATTTTAAAATAACTATAGTTAAATAATGATTTGTGAGTAAACAGCTTAATTTTATTCGTTAAATAGCCCTAACAAATGCCACTCTTGATTTCCAAATTCTCTGGATAAATTCACTGCTCACTTCGTGAGTCGTGAGTTTATCGATAATTTGGAAATCACTCGTGGCATTACTTATGATAAATATTTATATAACACTAGCTAATACCCGGCTAATCCTAAATAAATGTTAATGTGTTTTTACCACCAGCCGTGCGCTGTTATGCTTGTCCGGCAATCTGCTTATCGCGATATTCTTTTAAAGACAAAAACGGTTATTGTGAGTTATCCGTAGAAGATAAACATATGCTGTCGCGGACTTTTTTGTAAATTTTTTTGCGATATTCAATTCTGTGTACATTAATGTGGTGTATTTGTTATGGTTTAGGCAGCGTAAGCCATTTAAGCGTCAAAATGGGAACTTTTTTCACGTTTTTTCAGTACAAAGGGTGATTTTTACGGGTGAAGGGTTTGAATATTACAACTCTCTTATAGCCTATGTTCATCCCCGGAATCTCCTGAACATTTTTCAAAAAGCCCCATTTCAATCGAATGAACGGTATGGCAGAGCACGCTTGTCCGGGAGTTGATTTATCCCGATCTTCTTGGCATCAATGTAAGACAAAAATGGTTATTGTGAGTTATCCATAAAAGATAAACATGTACTGTTGCGGACTTTTTTGTAGTTTTTTGAGATATTCTAATCTGTGTACATTAATTTGGTGTATGTGTTATGGTTTAGGCAGCGTAAGCCATTTAAGCTTCAAAATAGAGACTTTATTTCACGTTTTTCACAACAAAGGGTGATTGTTTCAAAAAGGTCCCATCAAAATAGGACGAACGGTGTGGCCGCGCATAAAATACAAACAAACAAACATACAAAGAAACAAAATTAATTTTATATATTAGATGTATCCAGTATTTACCTGACAGAGGGACCTTTGCCCGTTTATCTCAGCTGTGTAACTCGATAGATGAAACACTTTTTAATTAAATGTTAATATTTATGATATGTATTTGTAACAGGTTCGCATTGAGTGAGTTATAAATGTTATCGCTATGCAACGAGGAGAATTTGTAGAAAACTTTATGAAATATACCTTTTGTAAGAAAACAGTTAATTGAAGTAAAGGAAAAATGGCCAAATCGATTTAAATAAAAATTTACAATTATGTTTTCGTGTTTATATATTAGTATGCATAATTTTATCTACAAAACATGACATGAATGTACTATTTCAGATAATATGACTTAGGGAATAACATACTATGTATTAGTACAAAAGCTCTTTGCTCTACTTCTTATGCAATTTTATCGATTATCCTGAACTTGAAACCTACCTTGGGAAGGCAGCTAAACACCTGGTCCCATCTCATGTAACAACAGGTCTGTAGCACTTTCTCGGCTGGATGTGAGTTATCTTAGCTGTTCAAGCACTCAGAGAGCTCAGTCGGATTTTTTTCCGATTATAGGCTAAGTATTGTATGGCTTGTTTTGTAGGCATTTTTTAAGGAGTCCTAGGGATTCGCTCTCTGGATTTTCGTCATTTGTTTCACGTCAAAGTGGAGCTAATAGTAATCTCTATGCTACTCCTTGGGGGGCACGCCGTAGCGTAGTAGTTAAGGCACTGAGCTACAAGCCGGAGGGTCGAGGGTTCAAGTCCCGCAGGATTTTTAAACTGACCCAAACCCTCTGGCGGCACTATGGCCCTGGGGTCGACTCAGCCTCTAACGGAAATGAGTACCAGACGCTTGTTCTGGGGGTAAAGGCGGCCGTCACGCAGGGCTGACAACCCGGCTGACATAAAGTGCCGATTGTCTAGAAAAAGTGGGAGCCTTAACCTCCTACTACCCCAAGGGCCTTCGGGTCTGTTGTGGGATCACTTTACTTTACTATGCTACTCCTTGTCTTAAAACACCAACACAGAAGTCGTGCTATCCTTATAGGACTCACATATTTCTTAGGACAGTTGATCCACTAGTTTATGTCTGCGACACATGTGTTTATTATGTTGTGTTGTCTTTGCTGTCTTAATAATGGCCTTTGAACCTTAACAACTGTGGATTAACGACACCAATAATTAAACGTCTATATCAGACTAGATGGTTGGTGTATTGATGTGTATCTCTTGGTGTTAGTCAACAGAAAATTCGTATTTTACCTGAGTATTTCCTCCCTATCATCCAACAATTCTACATCATCGGCGAATACCAACAGCTTATTAATAACACGCTGCTCCATTCTCTAAAGTTTTGAGAAGTGAAGTGCATCGCACACATGTATCTGAATACTGTTTGCCTACCTGCACTATACTCCCATTCATACACATACATGTTAGTGCAAACTGGAAACCAAACAACAGTACCGGTGCTGAAGTCATGTGCAGTATCCTTATATTCGCACTTATTTTCTAAAATTTGTCTTATACTAAAAATATGAACTATTTTGTCTCATATATTTGATGTCCACATTGATGATAATTTATTAAGTTGTCAACACAGGGTCTGAGTCTGGAAAGTTATATATTTGTTAAGGATTTTTAAGAAGTTGAAAGTAATGAGATGCCCCTTTAGTTGTTGCAATCAGTCTTCTTTTGTTTCTTGTAAGTTGGTATGATAATATTTTTTTTTTTCATATTATTTTAAGAGTATTTTTTAATCGTATATACAACCGTTATATGTTGCCTATCGAACATTGTTCAGCTAATTGTATTAGTACTGCTGTGAACCTGATGCTTCAATCCCTAGTCAGCTTGGCTAATATTTATGCTCTCTGTAAACCATCCTTTAAATATCCTGTTCTGCATATACTCTTAGTAGTTGATTAAATTATATCTTTCATCTACTTATATATTTCTGGAATCTTAAATAATATCCCCACTTTCATTCCCAAATGTATTTGTTGTAACCCAGATCCTTGCCTTCCTATCTTGTTTCTCTAATATAATTATCCGGTGTTCCTCTTTCTTGTATACATTTTAAAAACATTTCTGTTTTCTCTAAAATATTGTCTCTTTTAACAGGATCACTCGACTTCCTTTCAAGAGGTAACTTGTGGTTTCCCCCGTCACTTAACAATACGTTACGTTAATGCGCTTTCACACTCATTATGTTGTGATGTTCTGTAAAATGCAACATGGAAGTGGACATTCCTTTTCTGATATAATTTTTATTTTAACATTAAGTTCGAACATACACATAAATAAAATTCCGGTCCATTCACAAACAAATGAGATAAATGAAAAAAAAATTAAATTACTATTTCATTTTCCGTTTGCATTATCTTAACGTGAACACAACGCGGAACGTTAAGCAACAAAGTGACTTATTTCAAAAGAGATTAACGAACAGCTCTCTGTAATTGTGTAAAACAAAATATTTCGTAATTTTAGAGTTAAATTTGTGGTATGTTCACGAATTAGCATTCACATAGGTTACATAGTATATAATGTTATATTAACATGAATTGAAACGATGGTAAATCTGGTGTTTGGAAATTATATTTATTATTTACCTGATACATCCGAAGAACTCCAGCTGTGTAAACTGACAAATGAAACTAAACATTATGAATGTTACATGGATAACTCGTTTTAAAATAATATTTTTAAATTTCACAAGCAGTGGCGTTGCTTCGTAACGTTATAGTAATGCGTCATAATTCTTGTCATCGCTACGCTACAAGTCGAATTTTATATAATCGTTTTATGCAAATAAGTACCCTACGTTAGGCCTAATTTAACGAGCGAGAATTTCCCTCTCGATTGGAATAACAAGTTTACTCGTGGGACCCTGCTTAAATAATCATGAGTAAGATTTCATCTCCGAAAACCTGACATAAATTTATGTTTTTAGGTAAGTTGATATTCGGCGTGTAATGTATGTTAAATTAAACAAAAATGTTTATCTCCACTTTTCTTCTTTCTTCCAGTTCGTTCTAGTGGATTTTGATGCACTTGGTCCAACAATTCACAAGTTGCACACCCGGCTGTGGATGTTGTAGAGATGCAGATTAACAACTGTTCTAGATAGCTTCTCGCGCAAGGTATTTCCATTAATTGAACCCGGCCAAGAGCTATGTTACTTTATGTTCAGAATACACAAACATCCAACAACATCAATACCTTGGGAGCTCACAATTTTCTTAGGATTGTTATCAAGTACATGATATCTCCTCTCTCTGTACACGTGTATCTGCTTCATGCCATGAGTTGCTTTTGCTGTAATGTGTTCTTGGTACAACGCGGTCAGGCGCAACGCATCTATTTAACCTTCCGTCGGGCGCATCTGATGTGAGAGGCACAGCTTGTCCCATTCCACTGTCATCATTTCTTTCCACTAATTATTGTAATAGCTGTTTTCTGTAGAATTAACAGTTTTTTTTTCAATAATTTTGGTTGCCCCACAATAAAATTACAACAATGCCACTCTTTTTAAGTTAAATTTGCCATTATGAATATTTAAACGGAGAACACTAAGTATATTCTATATATAATGACGTAGTGCATTGTTGAGCCACAGCCTCTCCTTTGTAAGGAGGTACTGGCCCAAGTCAATACCCAATTTGCTCATAGGTGTCGTGGATGGCATGTGATCAACACACCGACCCAATGAGACATCTAACAGGTAACTGAGGTATTACTAGGATGTTGAGGTCGGTAAATGTTGCTTAGAGGCCTCTTTATTCAGGGTTAAGGATCTTTTATGAGCTTGAAAATCTTCAGACTCGGGACCCACAGCTTAAAGTCCCTCCCGGAGGACCTGCTCCTTCCGTCGTATAAATTCCATTGACCCCGGCCTGGTTTGAACCCGCGACCCTTGGAACCAGAGGCACTAGTCCACCGCAACAAAACTATATTTAACAACCATTTACATTTATAATGGGATTTTTCTCCTAAGCAGAATTAGCACATTTATTAAAAGAAGATTGATTTCATAACAATTTGGACGGAATGCGCCTTGTTGACACAATAACCGTAACGTTACCAAACAATGTCATTGAATATGAAATAGAAAATTACGGTTTTAAATGATATTAATTAAATATTAATATTTTACAGATTGGATTCAAAACTGTTTAATCTGTGTAGCTGAGATTTACAGACAACGCTTCCTCTATCAGGTAAATATTAAATACATTTTCAAATAACACATTTATCATCGTTTAAATGCTAGTTATTATGATATATAAGGCGTGTTAATTGAACAAATGTTACTCTCAAATTAGAAATGTCCTCTTTTATGTAATTTCACATTATACTGTTTTTATTACACTCCTCCGTTCTTGAACCCATAAAACACTTGTTGGCGCAAGAGGGCTGAAGTCAGTAATCTAGATAGTATATGTGCCGCTCCGAGCCGCTATATTTTAGAGTTATTATCGCCTCACTATGATGCTTAACAATCGGCTCCCCGCAGCTGTTGTATGTTATTAAAACACAAAGATCCCGAGTACGGCTACTACGACGATGTTGCCACATTGTTTTTCTTCCCTCCGTTTCAATTTAAACATGAAAAGTGCAGCAGTCGCTCCAGTTATATAATTGTATGCCGCAATTAATTGTTCTAATTATAGATGATTTAGTGTGATATGTAGCTCCAATAATACAACATATCTACATATTATATTTGTTTAATAAGTGATTTCAACATGTGGCGGTCATGCGAAAATATTTCTGACTGAATGGATAATGTGACACAAGAGGAAGAACCTCTTAATAGTTCAAGGGGCAATACATTACATTGACAGACTCTTAGTAAGCAGTGTCAACAGTTGGTTTGTAATTAATGTTTATGATTGTATTAAAGAAAACAATCTCGGAAGACGGTCTCTTAGATAAACTTTGCTATTCTTCCCTCAGTTTCAATTAAACTCGGAACGATGTGGGACATTCGATCCAACTATAAAATTGTATACCGTAATTAATAGTTATAATTACCAGTGATTTATTGTGATGTGTAGCTTGAATAATAATACATTATTTAAATGTTATATTAGTTTAATATGTAAGTGATTTCAACATGTGGCGGTCATGCGAAAATATTTCAGACCGAACAGTCAATAATAAAGATAAATTAAAATCCCAACTATGACCAACTCACTGGCTCTGTTGAACCCGTAGGTTCATGGCCGCGCGGACATAAGCTCTCCATACATCCCTATCCTGAGCTAATGTTTTCCAATTATCCCCTGTATAATCTACTTCTCTTTAATCATGGATAATGTCATTCTCCCACCTCATTCTTGGTCTACAACTGGGCGTTTTTCCTCTGATTTTCCTACCAGAAGTTTACATGCACCTCTTTCATCCCCATAAGTGCAACATGTCCTGCCCATCGCAGCCTACGAGACTTAATTGTTCTTATCATATCTGGCTTCTTATACATATCATATAGCTCACTAGTATGTAGTTTTCTCCATTCACCTGTTTGTTCATCTCTTTTTTATCCAAACATTTTCCTAAGAACTTTATTCTCAAATACTCGTAATCTTCTTTCCCCCCTTAAAGTAAGAGTCCGTGTTTCGCATCCATATAATATAAAAGGTAAAGGTATCCCATTACAGAGCTAGGAGGCCCTTGGGGTACTAGGAGGTTAAGGCTCCCACTTTTCTGGACAATCGGCACATGATATCAGCCAGGTTGTCAGACCTGCGTGACGGCCGTCTTTACCCCCAGAACAAGTGTCTTGTACTCATTTCGGTTAGAGGCTGAGTCGACCCCAGGGCCATAGTGCAGCCAGAAGATTTGGGTCAGTTTAAAATTCCTGACCCCACCGGGACTCGAACCCTCGACCTTGTAGTGTAGTGCCTTAACAAAAAACTCCTAAGAACTTTATTCTCAAATACACGTAATCTTCTTTCCCCCCTTAAAGTAAGAGTCCATGTTTCACATCCATATAATATAACTGGGAGAATAACTGTTTTATATATTTTCAGTTTAACATTTTTTTAAAGGAGCTGGGATGACAAGAGTCCCTGTATAATAGCTCGCATTTCCAGAATTGAGCCTATGTTTAATTACTTTGTGCATCTCATTCCTATTTGTAATTATTTTTCCTAGCTAGATAGTTGAAATCAGCCACTTCTTCAAAAGTTCATCCATTTGTCATTAGATGTCCATTTCTATTATATAGTGCATTTCTATGAGTGAACATATATTTAGTTTTATTGATGTTTACTTCCAGTCCCAATTTCTTAGTGTTCAATAGAGTGCGTGTGTTGGCCCTTAGTACCTCCTAGTTATCGCTCAATAATACTATATCATTAGTATAAAAATAAATACATATATAATTTTAAGTTTAAAAGTTAAACAATACCAAATCTATCCATCCATAGTAATTCTGCCCGAAGGTAGGTCCTTCACTGCAATCATAGCATTTTCATGCTATGCTTGCAGCTTTACTAGGGAATTGTATGTGTGGTAGCTTCCCGTTACTTTCCACTCCGGTGAGGGATGATGATGATGATAATGATAAGGATGATGATGGCCATATGATTTCGGGGACCGTTTGTGCCTTAAAGTTTTCCTGACATTTGTCTTACAGGTGAGGAAAAACCCCGATAAAAATCTCACCCAGAAAAATGCCCCGACCGGGGATCGAACCCGGGCCCGCTGCGTGACAAGGCAGCACGCTACCTCGAGACCACAGCGGTGGACTAATACCAAAAAAATAACATAACATTAAATAATAACATAAATAATCAATGTCTTCTCTCCTTGTGTAATAAACGCTCATAGCGCTATGAGAAACGTGACAACACCGCATGTCAAGTATTGCCGCGCGGCACCCGCTTTTATATTAACTGTTAACCATCAGAGTGAGGCTATAATAGCATAGATTTGTAAGTACCGGTTACTTTCTTTCCGATAGCATATTACATATTTGTTAGATACACTATTTTACAGATCATCGTAGATGTGATCCAACGATAATATGGTGTTATTTACGTTATTTTTACATCAACTTAAGTTTAATTTTAAGGATTTTTCGCGATTTTTGAAATTACACATCCATATAGCTGATGTAGTCACTTAATTACACACACATATATATATATATATATATAACCTTTTTATCCACTTTTACTCCCACATATCCATTTTTAAATATTTTCTTAAACTTCTCTCTATTGGAGGCTGCTTGAAAACAAAACAAGCTATTTTTCTTTATCTGTATACAGATTTTCAATGTTTACACAAATTTCTGTGCCTAAAGTTTAATTTTCTTTCTCCACTCATCTGTATCCATCCATTTCATGCCTTTCAGTCCTCCTGTTTTCATTCCAGTTCTTATTTCTTGCATCCACAAGTTTCGAGGGCTTCCTTTCCTTCTTCTTCCAGGTGGACATTATTCCTATGTTTTCCTGGGTAACCTATCTTCTTGAATTCGTCGTACAGTATGTGCCCGTACCAATGTAATTGCTTGTATCTTATATAGTCTACTATTCTATATCTAATATTCATTTTCTCTCGTACGACAGTATTTCGTATTTTTTCTAATTTTGATCATCATGCAGCTCTCCATATGAAATCCATTTCATAAGTTTTTGTTCTAAGTTTTTATTGAATTTAAACTTCAGCTCCATATGTGACAGTATTTATCACTACTGAAATATATATTTGTAACTTATTTTTTCAGGTTATATGTTTGTTCCATTAGACTCCAATCATCATTATTGTTATTGCTCTACCTTTATTTATTCTGTCCTTAATATCACTTTATTGTTTAACCTCTTTATCCACTTTTACTCCCACATCCTCTAATATACCCCTTCTGATCTTCTAATATTAAATCTTCGGTTTCTGCTCCACATTCCATTTATTTTTTTTTTTCAAAATTTATTTTCAAACCCCATTTATCGTATTCGTCCAATAATTTCCTGAATATACTATTACATCTAAAATACTGAGAGATGAGAACAAGTGCATGTGGATATCCACCCATAGTAATTCTGCCCGAAGGCAGGTCCTTCACTGCAATCATAGTTGCTATGCTTGCAGCTTTACTAGGGAATTGTGTAGGTGTGGTAGCTTCCCGTTGCTTTCCACACCGGTGAAGGACGATGATGATAATGGTAATGGTAAGGATGATAATGATAAGGATGATGGCCATATGATTTCGGGGACCGTTTGGGCCTTAAAGTTTTCCTGACATTTGTCTTACAGGTGAGGAAAAACCCCGATAAAAACCTCACCCAGAAAAACTGCCCCGACCGAGGATCGAACCCGGGCCCGCTGCGTAACAAGGCAGCACGCTACCTCGAGACCACAGCGGTGGACTAATACCAAAAAAATAACATAACATTAAATAATAACATAAATAATCAATGTCTTGTGTCCTTGTGTAATAAACGCTGATAGCGCTATGAGAAACGTGACAACACCGCATGTCAAGTATTGCCGCGCGGCACCCGCTTTTATATAAACTGTTAACCATTAGAGTGAGGCTATAATAGCATAGATTTGTAAGTATCGGTTACTTTTTTTCCGTTAGCATATTACATATTTGTTAGATACTCTATTTTACAAATCATCGTAGATGTGATCCGACGATAATATGGTGTCATTTACGTTATTTTTACATCAACTTAAGATTTAATGTTAAGGATTTTTCGCGATTTTTGAAAATACACATCCATGTAGCTGATGTAGTTACTTAATTACACACACATATATATATATATATATATAACCTTTTTATCCACTTTTACTCCCACATATCCATTTTTAAATATTTTCTTAAACTTCTCTCTATTGGAGGCTGCTTGAAAACAAAACAAGCTATTTTTCTTTATCTGTATACAGATTTTCAATGTTTACACATATTTCTGTGCCTAAAGTTCAATTTTCTTTCTCCACTTATCTCTATGCATCCATTTCATGCCTTTCAGTCCTCCTGTTTTCATTCCAGTTCTTATTTCTTGCATCCACAAGTTTCGAGGGCTTCCTTTCCTTCTTCTTCCAGGTGAACACCATTCCAATGTTTTCCTGGGTAACCTTTCTTCCTGCATTCGTCGTACAGTACGTGTCCATACCAATTTATTTGCTTGTATCTTATATAGTATACTATTCAATATATAAATATTCATTTTCTCTCGTACGACAGTATTTCGTATTTTTTCTAATTTTGATCATCATGCAGCTCTCCATATGAAATCCATTTCCATTGACATCAGTTTTTGTTCTAAGTTTTTATTGAATTTAAACTTCAGCTGCATATGTGACAGTATTTCTCACTGCTGTAATATATATTTGTAACTTATTTTTTACAGGTTACATGTCTGTTCCATTAGACTCCATTCATCATTGTTGTTGTTGTTCTACCTTTATTTATTCTGTCCTTAATATCACTTTCTTGTTTAACCTTTTTATCCACTTTTACTCCCACATCCTCTAATATACCCCTTCTGATCTTCTAATGTTAAATCTTCAGCTTCTGCTCCACATTCCATTTAATTTGTTTTTTCAAAATTTATTTTCAAACCCCATTTATCGTATTCGTCCAATAATTTCCTGAATATACTATTACATCTAAAATACTGAGAGATGAGAACAAGTGCATGTGGATATCCACCCATAGTAATTCTGCCCGAAGGCAGGTCCTTCACTGCAATCATAGCTGCTATGCTTGCAGCTTTACTAGGGAATTGTGTAGGTGTGGTAGCTTCCCGTTGCTTTCCACACCGGTGAAGGACGATGATGATAATGGTAATGGTAAGGATGATAATGATAAGGATGATGGCCATATGATTTCGGGGACCGTTTGGGCCTTAAAGTTTTCCTGACATTTGTCTTACAGGTGAGGAAAAACCCCGATAAAAACCTCACCCAGAAAAACTGCCCCGACCGAGGATCGAACCCGGGCCCGCTGCGTAACAAGGCAGCACGCTACCTCGAGACCACAGCGGTGGACTAATACCAAAAAAATAACATAACATTAAATAATAACATAAATAATCAATGTCTTGTGTCCTTGTGTATAAACGCTGATAGCGCTATGAGAAACGTGACAACACCGCATGTCAAGTATTGCCGCGCGGCACCCCTTTTATATAAACTGTTAACCATTAGAGTGAGGCTATAATAGCATAGATTTGTAAGTATCGGTTACTTTTTTTCCGTTAGCATATTACATATTTGTTAGATACTCTATTTTACAAATCATCGTAGATGTGATCCGACGATAATATGGTGTCATTTACGTTATTTTTACATCAACTTAAGATTTAATGTTAAGGATTTTTCGCGATTTTTGAAAATACACATCCATGTAGCTGATGTAGTTACTTAATTACACACACATATATATATATATATATATATATATATAACCTTTTTATCCACTTTTACTCCCACATATCCATTTTTAAATATTTTCTTAAACTTCTCTCTATTGGAGGCTGCTTGAAAACAAAACAAGCTATTTTTCTTTATCTGTATACAGATTTTCAATGTTTACACATATTTCTGTGCCTAAAGTTCAATTTTCTTTCTCCACTTATCTCTATGCATCCATTTCATGCCTTTCAGTCCTCCTGTTTCATTCCAGTTCTTATTTCTTGCATCCACAAGTTTCGAGGGCTTCCTTTCCTTCTTCTTCCAGGTGAACACCATTCCAATGTTTTCCTGGGTAACCTTTCTTCCTGCATTCGTCGTACAGTACGTGTCCATACCAATTTATTTGCTTGTATCTTATATAGTATACTATTCAATATATAATATTCATTTTCTCTCGTACGACAGTATTTCGTATTTTTTCTAATTTTGATCATCATGCAGCTCTCCATATGAAATCCATTTCCATTGACATCAGTTTTTGTTCTAAGTTTTTATTGAATTTAAACTTCAGCTGCATATGTGACAGTATTTCTCACTGCTGTAATATATATTGTAACTTATTTTTACAGGTTACATGTCTGTTCCATTAGACTCCATTCATCATTGTTGTTGTTGTTCTACCTTTATTTATTCTGTCCTTAATATCACTTTCTTGTTTAACCTTTTTATCCACTTTTACTCCCACATCCTCTAATATACTCCTTCTGATCTTCTAATGTTAAATCTTCGGCTTCTGCTCCACATTCCATTTAATTTTTTTTTTTCAAAATTTATTTTCAAACCCCATTTATCGTATTCGTCCAATAATTTCCTGAATATACTATTACATCTAAAATACTGAGAGATGAGAACAAGTGCATGTGGATATCCACCCATAGTAATTCTGCCCGAAGGCAGGTCCTTCACTGCAATCATAGCTGCTATGCTTGCAGCTTTACTAGGGAATTGTGTAGGTGTGGTAGCTTCCCGTTGCTTTCCACACCGGTGAAGGACGATGATGATAATGGTAATGGTAAGGATGATAATGATAAGGATGATGGCCATATGATTTCGGGGACCGTTTGGGCCTTAAAGTTTTCCTGACATTTGTCTTACAGGTGAGGAAAAACCCCGATAAAAACCTCACCCAGAAAAACTGCCCCGACCGAGGATCGAACCCGGGCCCGCTGCGTGACAAGGCAGCACGCTACCCCGAGACCACAGCGGTGGACCATGTGGATATAATAAAACAATTTTAAAAATTGAGATAATGTAATACGCAATCAGTTGTAGACGTGTGAATGAGATGATTCCTTAAGATTAACCAACAACTGTGATGGCTTCTGTAGAGTTGTTTGTTAAGTACAAACCTTTTCGTAGCTTGATTCGTCTTCCTTTTAATGCCACCAACTCATCTCCATTAGGTTTTTTAGCATTTTTTTCTGATAGGAGGGAGCTGGCCTACCGCATCATCCCCCAACCTGGAGGACCAGGGACTTTTCAGGTGTCCATCCTTACAAAGGTTGCTTTCTCTACAGCTAAGAGCCTGCTGATCTGTCCTTTAGGAAGAATTTGACAGGAATGATAAGATTAAATGATTCCCTCGGCCTCGAATATTCTAATACCAACGGGGTCGGAAAACAACAAGTGAAACAATAAAATATTGTGGTGAGATCACATATTTAGGAATTAAAATAAATACAAATCGGAGTTATGAAGAGGAAATAAGAAATAGAAATAATAAAGGAAACTTTGCATTTGCTTGCCTCAATGGAATATTGTGGGATAAAAATATAAGTAATTAATATAAAATGAATATATATCATACAATTGTTAAAAGCATCATTACTTATGGAGCAGAACTTTGGCCATTAACAACAAAAACAAATAAGTATATTTTGGGAACGGAAATGGATTTTATACGAAGGGCCGCAAGAATTTCAAGAAGAGAAACAATTAGGAACTCAGTTATAAGGGAGAAAATGAAGATTGAAGACACTATTTTAGATTATATTAAAACTCAACAATTAAGATGGTACGGACATGTCCAGCGAATGGAAGAGGATCGACTACCAAAATCTGTTTTGGAATGGAAACCTGAGGGAAGACGAGGCAGAGGAAGACCTAAAACCTCCTGGAGTCAGGGAATATATTTATACATGCAGGAGAAACATCTACAACCAGGAGATTGGATGGACCGACAAAACTGGCTATTGGGAATCGGACGAAGTCAAAGATATTAATCAACCGATGATCTATCTATAATTATATTGTGAAAAGAAAAATTAATGTCTGAACCAAGAATCCAACCGTGCACCTCTAGTTCTCCGTACTAGTGTGCAGCCCACTACACCATTGTAGACTTGGCACAAACATTAACAATTCTTTCCACATATACAAATCTATAATTCTCGTTTTGTCCGCTGTCAGGTAGGTGTCACTACCAAAGCCAACGGCCGGCTTCGTTTAGAAGTATCTATATTTGAGAATTTTAAACCACCACTTTTATAAGCATTAAACGATGTTATTTAACATTTTCCAATACTGTTATTTTAACACATTTCCAATAATTGATAATATTATAATTTTTATTTTCACAATATCATTATAATATTATAATACGAAATATTATTTGAAATGTGTTAAAATAACTGTATTGGAGAATGTTAAATAGCATTGTTTACTAAAAAAGTGGTGGTTTTAAAATTCTCAAAAAATGATACTTATAAATGAAGCCGGCCGTTGGCGATGATAGTGACACCTACCTGGCAGCGAACAAAAAGAGAATTATAGATTTGTATATGTGGAAATAATTGTTAATGTTTGTGCTAAGTCTAGAACGGTGTAGTGGGCTGCACACTAGTACGGAGAACTAGAGGTCCACGGTTCGATTCCTGGTTCAGACATTACTTTTTATTTTCACAATATCATTATAATAGGCCCTATTACACCACAACTTTGTCACAAATTATAACCCTAATATATCTTAACGTGAAATAGGATTTATATCTGTCAAATAATAATAATAAATAAATATTGCTTGACATACTTCTCACGTAATTTCTATTTTTTCTTTTCGAATCAATGTAGTGATAATCTCTACGTATTACAGGGACACTTCTCTAAAAAAAGTTAGAATGCAAATTTATACAGCAATTATTCTCCCAATAATATTATATGGATACAAAACATATTACTTTCAGGGAGGAAATAACGTCTTAAGTATTAGGGATTAAAGTTTTTATGAAAATGTTTGGACCGAAGAGAGAGACAAACAGAGAGATGATGTGATGAGACTTCATAGCAGAGAGCTACATGAAGTCAGATGAATTAAGAACAGATCACGAGGGCATGACTTGTAGAACGGACGGGAAATTGAAAACTATATCGGCTATAGAGGGTAACAATAGATAGGTGGGAGAATAACAAACATTAAGCACAATTTGACCGAGGAAAATTACATATGAATGAGTGAAAAATATATGGATATATGGAGAGTTTATATTTGGGCGGTCTTGAATCTACGGATTCGTTAGTGCCAGTGAGATAGTTACATCACCTCGCATAACGATATCAACATGACCAGCAACTCACTGTGTTTACAAAGAGACCTAAAACACTTTTGTGGAAAAGAATCTTATGTACTCAATCTAGGATTTAAAGAGAGATCAGGGCTTGCTTGGTTTAGGCTAGGGGCATGGAAATTCCTAAAAATTAGCGAAGATCACGATATGCGAATATGTCCAATGTGCGGGAACTTTGAAGACGAGATACATATGTTAGGAAAATGTGATGATTTAGAATATTGGAGACGTCAGTTATTACCGGAAATATTTCTAATTCAAATCGTGAAAGATTGGCATGCTACGAGTTATTGGTAAATCCAGAAAATTGGATAAACTTGGGTAAATATCGAATGGACAAAACGTGGAAAATAAGAACAGAACTCATTCATGAATAAATATATGTTATCAAAATGCAATATCATTAATTCATAATAATTGTACATAACTTATTTATTGTATAATGCTATTGTCTTATTATTAATTGTAATATTATTGTGTTTTCTTTACGTAATTGTAATGTTATTGTTTTTTTTTGTTTTTCTTTACACTAGTACCAATTATTACTTTATTGTAACGGACTGTCAACAGCACGTACGGCTTACTGCCCGTGCGACCCACATTTGTAAATAATATTGTAAATATCTTACGTTTTATCTATTAAAGTCCTACTACTACTATTTACATGTAATATGTTTAGTTTTGGTTCACATTTAAGCAGATCGATATTTAGTTTAAAACTAACTAAAACTACACATTCTAA
Organism: Diploptera punctata; assembly: GCA_030220185.1. Classification (NCBI taxonomy): domain Eukaryota; kingdom Metazoa; phylum Arthropoda; class Insecta; order Blattodea; family Blaberidae; genus Diploptera; species Diploptera punctata. The sequence continues at coordinate 5,649 of JASPKZ010000594.1, read as the reverse complement.
CTCCAAATCCATGGCGCGACCGGCCTAGAAGCACCTTGGCTTACCAGCCGGCTGTGGGCTTCACATCCACATGTGTTCATCAAAGAGGTAGACAATCTTCCGTCCAGTGTGGGGGTGACATGTGGTCAGCATGTCGGGTCCTCCAGCCATTATATCCAACTTTCTCAACCTGAAGCTGCTACTTATAGTAGCTACCCAAATGACTCACGATGTAGGGTTGGCACCGGTCCCATACTGGCCGAAATTCCATGGAACCTGCGCAAGTCCTCTAGCTTAGCACCAAGGCATCGTACCTTACACTCAGCTTTGGCGCGGGAACAAATGACTCACACTAGCTTGATATTTGTATTTTTATGTAGCATACGCAGCCACTGATTCTCTGGCCTTGACGTTTTCACGATAGTGTTGCCGATATGGATTATCAATCGGAGTGGTCGCTTTATGTATGCGGTTTAGCAGACAACATCTCAGCAATTTCAAACATTACTAGCGCGCAACAGTTGCATCAAGAGCAGTGATTGGATATAGTTAGGTTGAATTTTAGTCGGTTAGTTTTTAAGATAATTTCTTCTCGAGAAATGTCTGTTCTTTATAACTTGATCGTTCATAAGAATCGTCACTACAATAACGTAAATGATGTTCATGTTGTAATTCACTGAATTGAACTAGTTCAAAAGAGGTACCTACTACATAATTACCAAACGATTACCGAAACGCATTAATTTACTTTCAATTCGTTTGTTAAGTAAATTCTGGAATTATAGCGCAGATGACTTGTTAATGTTTTCAATTATTTTAATTGGCTTATAACTGTGTACTATTATATTCTAGTGTATATTGGATCGTTATACAAGATACGTGCAAGACGCTGTGGTGAACACTAGCAGGACTCTCAAGAAATAATTATTACTTATTTTCTTCGCCAATTTAGAGAGCACCCTAATTGAAATGAAGACGAAAACTTGGTGAAATGCTTCATCCTCATCTGTTGAAATATCGTCAATTTGCAGCACTTCAAATCTCTAAACCTTAAAATGCAGATAGCAAAATCCCTAAAATAATGACTGATAAATGTAGTTTGTTACAATTTTACTCCAGTTAAGAATAATGTATACATTATAGGAGAACAATATTTAGAAGATAATAAAATATGACGTTCTTAATATTACAGATTTTATCTTTAACATTAATCGAGATTATTGGTAAAATAAACCATTACAAGTTTTATCGCACAACACACTGTATTCAGTGTAACAGTAACGTTATACATGTATATAATTTAACATCTTGACTTTAGGAGCGAAATCACTTTTCGCTAACTTCCCAATATAATTTGTCATCAGATTAAAATGATGTTTTCAAAGCAGTACTTAGTTTGATAAGGTACTTACTATTCATGACACTGTCGCTATCACAACACAACTAGGTGAAGGGAAGATGTCAAGTTGGTGTAGATGCTCTGAGAGTAGATGATACACAGTTGAGATTTGAAACGCAGCAACTGACTTTTCCCTTGACATTTTTGGTACAAAGTGGCGAGTTGCAAGAAGCTGATGTTTGTACAGTGTTGGTACATTTCTATTGACTACAGCTTCAAAGAGATGACGTAGTTGTATGATTAATTGGGGACCTTTCTTGGCTAATGTGTGTGTTATTTCATTACATCGTAGTCCACAACGGAAACAAATCCATTCAAGTTTATTTATTTTCTGGATATTTTGGACGTTTCTGAACAAGGCTTGAATGTTTGATACAAAATAACATGAGGAATGTTTATGTCTCAAAGCTTGTATTGCTTATCTATATTTAAAACATTTTTTCCTCACTTACAGTAGTTGAAGGTTCACACTTATGGCTGTTAATTTTCCATTTCAGTTGATGCAGTAATTCCTAATGGTATAGAAGGAGAATACTGTGCACTATACACCGACTCCAAGATTACCACCAACCACTAGCTGAGAGCCGATATGTGTAGGATTATATATATATATATATATATATATATATATATATATCATTTTCTTCTTCTTCTTCTTCTTCCAAATAAGTTAAAGCCCCAAGGCCTGTAATAGTTTTAGTGAAGTATTCTCGGTCTATCTTTTCTAGGATATCCCAAAAATATGTTTGCTTGAGGGCGATATTGAAGCGTGACATGACCTATAACCATTCATCTTAAGGAAACAATCTGTTAACAGTTCTTAGTGCCATTGTTTCAGTTTCATGTTTCATAACATCTTCTGCCAATATTACCTGTAACAGCCATAGTGCGCGTTAAACTTAGAGTCATGTCCTGAGCGATGTATTTTGTTTATTTCCGGGACCTACAAAACGGCTAATCTACAGATAAGTTTCAAATAGAAATAAATTAAGTAATTGAACAATAGCAGTTAAAATCCTTGTGAATAATTATAAAAATAAACACTGCACAATCTAATATTTATATAGTAATAACTAGTTTAAATAAACAAATGCGTTTTTTTCTTCATTTTAATTTTCAATCAATATATGATGAAAGTGATTTTACACAACATGTAAGGATTTACCCTCTGAACTGAAAGAACCCCAGTAATAAAAAAAGAAAGAATGGAAGTTAAAATTATGATCTGTAAGATTTTAAGATTTTGAAAATACGCTCAAAATAAGATTAATGTAAAATGTATCTACATTATTTCCTCTCATCACAAAAGTCTGTAAATATTATACAACATATAAAGTCAGTGCTTATAAAACAAATGAGGACCTTGACTCGCTAACGGCGTGGACAGATAAATATGGACTTCAATTAAATCCTAGAAAGACACAAGCAATCATTATGGGCCATCAGAGACTATCATCCTCAATTAATACAAATGCAGTATTACATGTGTCACTTAATGGGGCTCAGATCCCTTATATTAAGACAGTAAAAAATCTAGGAGTGTTTATGGATAAACATTTAATTTGGAATAAACAAATAAATAACATGTGCAAAATACCTAGGAACAATAATCACAAATAGGAATGAGATGCACAAAGAAATTAAACATAGGCTCAATTCTAGAAATGCATGCTATTAAGTATTGCAGAGACTTTTGATGTCCCAACTCCTTTAAAAAAACGTTAAGCTGAAAATATATAAAACTATTATTCTACCAGTTATATTATATGGGTGCGAAACATGGACTCTTACTTTAAGGGAGGAAAGGAGATTACGAGTATTTGAGAATAAAGTTCTTAGGAAAATTTTTGGACCAAAGAGAGATGAACAGACAGGTGAATGGAGAAGACTACATAACAATTAACTACATGGTCTTTATAGGAAGCCAGATGCAATAAGAACAGTTAAGTCTCGTAGACTGCGATGGGCAGGACATGTTGCGCGTATGGGGAATGAAAGACGTGCATGGAAACTTCTTGTAGGAAAGCCAGAAAGAAAACGCCCAGTTGGTAGACCAAGAATGAGGTGGGAGAACAACATTAACTATGATTTGAGGGAAGTAGATTATACAGGGAATGATTGGAAAGCATTAGCTCAGGATAGGGATGTATGGAGAGCTTATATCCGTGCGGCCATGAACCTACGGGTTCGATAGTGCCAGTGAGCAAGTAAGTAATAACATTTGCAAAACTATCTTCTCAATAATACACTCATTAAATTGTATAAGAAATTGTTTACCGTTTGCTCTAAGAAAAATGTTAGTAGAAACACTTGCAATGCCCCATTTTGATTACTGTGATTCTCTTTTTACTGACCTAAATACTGTTCTTACCCAAAGACTTCAACGTGTTCACAATTCTTGCATACGTTTTATTTGTGGTATACGTAGATTTGATCACGTTACACCATCCCTGGAACAATTGTCATGGCTTCGTCTACAAGATCGTAGAACCATCCATTCCCTATGCCTTCTCTATAACATATTACACACATCTTTACCTTATTATTTAACACACCGCTTCACTAAACTCTCTGATACACATAAGTTAGATACCCGATCCCTTGAGCGCAGTGTCCTTTATATCCCTCCTCATCACACTACCTATTATTCGAAATATTTTACAATTTCTCTTGCTAGAACATGGAATTCACTTCCACCCTATGTCAGAGACTGCCAAACTTTACCATCTTTCAGAAACAAATTGAAAATAAAATTACTAACAGAAACAACTCACTAATATTACTTTTTAAGAATTAATAATTTGTTTTTCATTATTTAATAAAAATAGACTTAAGATTTGTTAATATATTTACCTAATGCCTTGTATAATAAGCATAGATTAATTCATTGTAGTTATTACTTTCTTTGTATTTTTTTCGTTTCTTTTTACGTATAGTAGATTCGAGCTGTTATTCCTTTTTGTATTCATTCTATCATTAATTTAATTTTAATTGTATTTATTTTCATTGTATTATTAGACATTATTTTTCATTATTATTCAATTTGACAGATAATTAATTGTTTAATATGAACTGTTATTGTAATTTTTTTGTATTCATATGTAACATATGTTTGCCCTGGTGAGTGGAAGAGAAGGCCACATGGCCTTAACTCCACCAGGCTAAATACATCTATTCTATTCTATTATCACCTCTATGTACACTTAGCAAAGGAAAAAGGAATGAGCGGACTCTTGACCTCCAACATTTCAAGTTTTAAAGCGCGATTCACACGAGTAAACTAATTTGCAGAGTAGAGCTACAACACTTCCCCTTCGTCCAATGAAGAGCATTCTTTTATGTACAGCAAGCCAACGAACGCTTAGCTGAGTGCCTTATGACTTGCTTCGTATGCAAGATGTCACAGGTTGGGTTCCCTACTAGGTTAAATTTTTTAATTGTTACAATGGTTTCTATTATATTCTGTGTGTCCATTCTTACAGATAAAAAAAACGAACCCACTATTTGGATGTATTAATTTTTTTATTTCATGATTGTTTCCGTTATTTACACAGGTATCCTCAACCAAAACGTACAATTTTTCTTCCATATTTCCCGTTCTTCTATTTATTATTACTTTTATTATTATTATTATTATTTAGCTATTATTATTATTATTATTATTATTATTATTATTATTTAGCTATTACTATCATTATTATTATATTGTACATCATCTATGGGCTATTATCAGGCTGACTTTGCCTATATGAACTAAATTATATATTGAAGGGTGAAGCGGTTTCCTAGCTAATAGGTAATAAATAAGTACACACACGCACACACGCGCACACACGCACGCACACAGACACATATATATGAAGCTATATTAATTTGTATTACACATATTTATAGGGGCATTATTATTAAAACGTGGTACTGCATACACAATCAAATTTATTCAGGTAGCTAAATAGTGTAATATTACCTAATATAGTGTAAAGTGGATGTATATTACGTGGCAGGAATTAAATGTTATAGGATGAATTTGGCGGAAATACAAATAAACAACAAAAATCATTGTCGAGTGATTTGAACCCTGGATCTCATATATATTTTATTTTTTTCGTAATTGGTTTAACGATCTACGCTACTTGCTCGTCGGATAATAGTCATCTAATTCCTGGTTTTCTTGTTTATTTTTACACAATGCACGAGAGTTGAACTTTGTACGAAATGTCGGATTTGAGTAATACTGTATAAGTTGAACACTCGTAAATATCTAGAAATAT
>JASPKZ010000593.1:0-103396 GCA_030220185.1 Diploptera punctata | reverse complement strand
TCACAAGTTGTAAAATCGCTGGTTTGAAAGTAGTTTTTATTTATTTATTTATTTTTATTTTTGGAAATTCGTTGAAAGACCGGATCAAATACAACCCCGTTTTCATGGTATGGTAAAAAATTGCTTAATGTATATGGATTAATATGAAATGTTTAACATATAAGTTAAATTATAAGATCACAATTTTTTTGGGTCATATTTGAACACTTTTTAGGTCATAAATGCATCCATATTTTGTTATTTTTAGGTCAGAGAAATCTGCTCCTTAGGTAAGGTTAGGCCTATATGGTTCAGATTTGCAATTTTTATTTTCGTGGTAATATACGATAAACTTAATATAAAAAGTACGTTTCTTGGAAGATTCGACGCTATGTTGTGTACTAAGGTTTTGCTTCTATAAATTCAAAAGGTGTTAACAGTATGAGCAATAGCCCTATATTAACATGGCATGATCAAACCGCCCGGCAGATGATATAAAAGATCTTTCTTTCCGATACAATTGCAGGACTGGTTTATAAAATATAATGTTCCATTTCTAGAAGACCCGACCCGGTGCATGTCAATACTCTAGGTGACCCTGGGTGGAGTTAATATGTTGGGGGGTGTGTCTGTGGGAGCAGATAGGGAGGAGGGTAGGCACAGCGGCTCTGCTAGATTACAGACTCGGTAACTTGTGGTCAACTACATATTCCTCCCTATTTATATTGTTCACAGGGGAAAATACTCACGAATTAAGCTCTATTCATGATGTTTTTCAAGTGTGAATCCACCCTATTTCAACATTCATTGTATTCCTATTTTATTTTCCAGTGTAAGAGATATGTTCCATTCAACCAACCTACCTAAATAATCATTTCTATTATAAATTATTGTCAACATGGTTTCAAAAATACCTATTCTTATATTTCACTTTTTTATGATTTATTGTAGGTCGACATTTATTTTATTTATTTTACTCGATCAAGTTAAGACTGCAAGGTATTCTCTTCCACTTCAACATGGTTAAATTATACATGTAATAATAATTATGAATTATCTACACGTTGACTAATAATACATTTAAGACATAGGCTACCAATATACATTGAAAAGGAAAAAAATAATAATGAAAATAATAGTAATAATAATATTAATAACCTATAATTATATTAAGTGATTATCCTAGTAAATAAAATGTAAAATGTTAAAGAATAGTAAAAAGTATACATATAACACGGTTATATATTGTCTAAGAAGTGAGCTTTTCTTACTGCTTTTGAGTCGGGTAGTTCTTGATATACGAGGGCAGAGAATTCCAGAGTCGGGTGGATCAAACAAGGAAGGATGAGGAATAGTGAGGTGTTCGATGTAGAGGAACAGCTAGAGTTAAATTTTCTCTCGATCGTGTGTTTAAGTTATGGTGCGAAGATGGTGAATGGAAGCGGGTAGAAATATAAAGTTGTGATGCTGTGGAAATAGTGTTGTATAAGAAACAGAGAGATAGGTTGAACTCCGGAAACGCAAACTAGCATTAAAAACTTTTGATATCCCTTCCTTTTCCTTTTCTCCATTGCTATAAGGCATTACTTGATTTAATTGCAAAATATTGGAAATTGCGACCGCTAGAGCGATTTTTAAATTTTCGTTTCAAGTAAATTCCAAAGTTACGCCTAATGGTCCGATTTTGCTGGTTGACGAACTCGACCATACTTTTTTTTTATCGATACATGCCAAGTTTAGTTCTGATAAAACTAAAAGAGCATTAACATACACAAAGGCCCCTATAGGTTGTTTGTGTTTTGGTCATGGCCATTTTCGGTATCTACTAGATAGGATCGGTGTATTATGCACTATTTTTTTACAGATTCACTTGCTGGACATGGAATTCCCTCCTTATGTCATACTCTGTCAAACCGTAATATTGTTTAAAACAAACCGAATAATTATTAAAAAACAAATGAACTTATACAACTCACTGATCTTTTAACAATTAATAATAATTTAATTTATTTTATGAAAATAGTATTAAGATTAAACATATTTTCCGTTGTTTATCTAAATATTATTTAACGACAAAATAATGTATTATATATAATCACTTTTCATTATTTTTTATGTACATTAGATAGAGATAGTCTACCAAACAATTTAATTTATCTTGCTAGTTTACATTTTATTATTACTTTTAGTCTTGTGAGTAAGTAAGTAAGTAAGTTTAGTCTTAATTTAAATTATCGTTAACATTATTATGTTATGGATCTTAATCTTAGGCCTATAGATAAAATCACCTTATTGACCAAATTTTCATTTAGTACTAGCTAATATCCGGCGTGTGCTGCTATTCCTACATTAATGAAATGTGTTTTTATGTTCAGTTGAGTAAGTAAAAGAAAAAAAAACATTATAAATTTCTATGGTAATTATTTTTAGATAACCCGCCCTGATTATCTGGCGTTGCCCGTGAATCTACTTATGCCAATCTTCTTGGCATCAATGAGTTGTAAAACAGAAATAATTATTGTGAGTTTTCCATAAAAGATAGATGTATATGTCGCGGACTATTTTGTATATATTTTTTTAGATATTCAATTCTGTGTACTTTAATTTGGCGATTTTTGTTGTGGTTTAGGTAGCGTAAGCCATTTAAGCGTCTAAAACGCGACATTTTTAGTGCAACGATTTACTGTTTTTTTAGCTCCGGTCTTATAGTGCGTACGGTAATGTGATATATAGGGCCTACGTTATTTGCTGCAGAAAAATTCTCTAAATGTGGGCAAAAACTCCATTCTAATGAATCAAGTAGTTTTTGATTCCAAAAAAAGGACAGACAAATACTCACATTCATTTTATATAAGTAGTTAATATTAGAGTTAATTGTGATTGTTGTATATTCTAATGTAACATATGTTTGTCTTGGTGTGTGGAAGAGAAGGCACATGGTCTTAACTCGACCAGGCTAAATACATTTAAAAATATATAAAAAAATTACGTATGTAAAAATAAAATAAACATTTTCATTAGAGTAAACTCAGTAGTTTAATTCCTTCGGAAATCTCGAAAAAGCAGTGAAATATTACACGCTTCATGAAAAAGATAGGACTGTGAATATTGTAATTGGAGTCTATGTACTAGCGCCTTTATGAGCTTCGTCCCTTCTGATGAATGATTCATAAAGTAGATGCAAATAAATTTCGTTCCCTCTCTCTGTATATCGTTCTTTTAACTTACAACGGTGACCCAAATATAACGTAGCACTTTGTTTGATGCCCAAAATTGAACTTAAAAATTGCCTGTCACAGGCAGTGATTGAATAAAGCAAACCAGCCTTGTCTTTGGAGAAAGACAGACAAATCATGATGAATAGGTTTACACAAGACCACACAGATTTTTATTATGGACGACAAAATTCAGCTTACAAAGAATATCGTTATAGGTCACTAAGACTTTGACAGATTCTATATGAAACTTTGTAACTTTCGGCAAAAAGCTCTCTAAAATATCACAACTCATGTTTGAACTTAGTTTCTTTCAGGCCTACAGTAATATGTCTGCCTCTTGTTTTATTTTTGTTCATTATAATAAATTAAAATAAAAACAAAAACAAGAAATTATAATAAAAACAAAAAGATTATTGGAAACAGGAGAAATAAAATAGCCTACTTTGTAAAAATTGTAGGTGTGGTAGCTTCCCGTTGCTTTCCACACCGGTGAGGGATCATGGTGATAATGATGGCCGGATGATTTTCGGTGACCGTTGGGCCCTAAGCTTCCTGACATTTGTCATACAGGCGAGGAAAAACCCCGAAAAAAACCTCACGCAGGAGTCTGTCCCGACCGGGAATCGAACCCGCGTCCGTTGTGTGACAAGGCAGCACGCTACCTCGCGACAATAAAATAATAATAATATAATTAATATATATAATATAATATAATATAATATAATATAATATAATATAATATAATATAATATAATATAATATAATATATAATATAATATAATATAATATAATATAATATAATATAATATAATATAATATAATATAAATAATATAAATCATGATTTGAGATAGGACAATTACGTATACACGAAATTATAAAAAAAAAACTTAGCTTTATGTCCGCACGACAATGAGCTTCTGGGTTTGGTATTGCCGGGTTAGTATATTTTATACTCTATCATGCGACACACCGTTAATGAGATAAAAAAAAAAGAATCAGATTATGTTTCCAAGAAACAAAAGTAAATTGGTTTCTGAATTTATGAATAACCGCAGTAGAACAAAATCAATATGAAGGGTGCAATTATAGCTTTCAGAGATGGTATTTATTAATTAAAAACTCGTTATAAAACACTGTCAAGAATAACAAAGCTAATTTACCAAAATTGACGACTCTTCTTCCCAAACATACAAATACACATGTGTTCAGATTTCAGACAACCCTGTTTTAATATTAATCTCGTTAGCTAATGAATATTCAATTTCATCAATTTATTACAACTATCGCATGACATCATACTCTATTCTAAAAAAGAGATAAAATAATAAAATCTGTTTATATTGACGATAGTCTGCTAATTATAACAATCTGAAGATATATTTACAAACACAATTGTCACCCAAATGGAGATCTAAAAAAGACTCAACTATATCTCTTCCTTGCTAAGTTCCAGTTGTAATGTAAACAAACCACATACATGTATTACTGCGTTTTGATTTGATCAATTAATGATTTTACCTTTAAGCGTGTAAGAAAATATATTTCGCTCTCTAACTCTCGAATAAAGGATATAAAAATAATCAAATGAAATTTTAAGTAATGACTTCCTGTATTGATGTGTGGATCAGAATGTTGGACGATCACTAAAAGACAAGAACAAAGATTGGAAGCAGTTGAGATGAGATTTTTTAAGAAAAATAGCAGGACATACCCTGCTAAGATATAAGAAAGGAACTAGATATTTTCAAACTTACAGATCAAATAATTACAATATAGGAACGCCTGGAAAGAACATGTTGATGGAATGCCAGAAGAAAATTTTCCAAAATAATTGCTGAATTATAAACCACACGGAAGGAGAAATGTTGGACGCCCACACAGAAGATGGTCTGATCAATTCTAGCTTTCATGAAACCTGAACGAGCCAAGGCTTAATCCTTGGATGAAGAAGAAGAAGAAAATAATAAAAATATATATTATCTAGCACATACTTAATATAATTCATATGGAAAATATATAATTACAATTTTAATATATTAAATAAATAAGCAATTCATTGTTTAATTTTTACGCATACGCAATGAAGAAAAGGCTACATTAGAATTCCAATGGTTCCAAATAGATGCTTCTCCTATAGAGTTTTTGAAGCACCAAAAAGGAAACATCTTTCAAAAGCGGAGAACCAATTATTGTAAATGTTTTCAAACAGTTTAATGGAAATAATCGTACATTAGCCGTTGAGAATGTGAAACACTAGAATTTACAGGTAAATCAGCTTGGAGCATAAATTCTGTTCGCAATGAAATACGATAAATAAAGAGTATCTCTCGACATCATGGAGAAACCGTAAACGTCTGTTTAGGTAGGCCGATATATAATTTTTGTCATAAATAAATGAGAAATGGAGAAGTTCCTAATTATTGGTACCATCTTACCTTGTATTCAGTCTTATTTCCGTAAAACAGGATATTGTTAAATAACAAAGTTTCTATAGATGACAGTTTCGTGCATAATTCAGTCATATGGCGGGTAAAAGTAGCTCCACGGTTCCCTCAATAGACGGTGTCGGTAAAGTAATACCTTATGCAAGTTTGTTAACAGTACAACTGGAACTTGGCTCGGAAGAGGTATAGCATTAAACTAAGACTATTTAATAGCAATGTGAAAAGTAAATTGCTATATGGGTGTGAGACTTGGAAAGTAACAATCGCATTATATAAAAAATTGCAATTAGCCCTATATGTATAAAGAGATGCCTGAGATTTATTTTGAGAATCTGATGGCCAAAAATCATATCAAATGAGGAATAATTATGGAAGATAACATCATAGGATGATATCTGGAATGAGATTAAACATAGCAGATGGAAATGGATTGGACATACTCTCTGAAGAGAACGGGACTGTGTTCCAAAGAGAGTAGGCCTACTTGAATGGAATCCATAGGGATTGCCTAGAAGAGAAAAAAAAAAATACGTGGCGCAGCACTGTAACAAGAGAAACTCAACAAGTAAAAAGTTGGAATGAAGTCATGCATTTGGCAAAAAAAAAAAAAAAAATCCGGTGGCGTGCTTTCACAAAGGTCCTTTGCTTCCAAGAGGAGAGATAGGATCTACTACTACTCCATCCATCCATAGTAATTCTGCCCGAAGGCAGGTCCTTCACTGCAATCATAGCATTTTCATGCTATGCTTGCAGCTTTACTAGGGAATTGTAGGTGTGGTAGCTTCCCGCTGTTTTCCACACCGGCGAAGGATGATGATGATGATATTGATAATGATAAGGATGATGATGGCCATATGATTTCGGGGAGCGTTTGGGCCTAAGTTTTCCTGACATTTGTCTTACAGATGAGGAAAAACCCCGATAAAAACCTCACCCAGAAAAAACTGTCCCGACCGGGGATCGCTGCGTGGCAAGGCAGCACGCTACCTCGAGACCACAGCGGTGGACATACTGCTGCTACTACTACAACTACTATATTTACAAACCATGTGAAACGCAATGTAACAACAGAAATTGAACAACAAGGAAAAAAGTTGGAATGAAGACATGAATTTGGCAAGAAACAAGAGTCCAGTGGCGTGTTTTCACAAAAGCTCCATGCTTCCATACCCTGCCGTTTCTCTAGCCGTTGAGGTAAGCCCAGGAATACCTGAATCAGGAATTTAATCACATTGGCATTCAAACCCAAGTCCTCTTGATGCTAACCCAAGCAACTAAATCATAAAATTGAAATTACATTCCTCTTAGATTAGATAATTTAATGTAGGATCTAGTTCAAGAAATTTACATTTCTAAGCAATACGGTAAAATAAATGTCACTTAAAGTCAATCATGCAGGATATGCGTAAATTAAGCGAACCCCTAACCAAATCGAAGTTATGGTCGATTTTCTTGCTTATGGAATATGCCTTTCTTTTATTAAAATATAGTAACTCGATTTTTATGCTAACTTATTTAAAAAGTGTCAGATTGCAGAGAAAATCAACTTATCATAACCGTAAAATTACTCGTCCCTGGAAAAACCAGATATGCCTAAGTCAATTTGTTTCAAATTTCTTAAAATTTTCTTAATGGATATTGTTGTTTATGTCGATTCATATGGTAATAACAAGATAAGTCAATTTTCAATTCTATCAGACATAGGCCTAATAGACAATTTTTGTTTTAGATAAGTCTAAAAGGGAGAAGTTCACTGTGAAAAATGAGATATATCGACCTATTTTGTTTGTGCCAGATTTGGACTTTTCTGGTTTTTTCCCAGGGATGAGTGAATTATTCCCTTTCGAATACTGTCGTTTAATTTGACACAAATTAAAATAATTTCCACTGATTAATTGTTATTACTTCATTAAAATATTAAACGAATTAAACTATTATACCTTATAGGATATATTGCCAATTTAAGGGTTAATTAAATTGTATTGTATACTGATACATTGGGACGAACATAACACGGCGGCAACTCTATATATATATATATTTAATTTTAGGTTTCAGGGAAACCCCCATTTTAATGGCCGGATTCCGTTGATATTTGGAGAATACCTACCACGTTTTATTATTATAGGACAAACTGATATTCCTTGCCAAACATCTACAGTTTTGCCCGCTAGAACTATTTTTAAAGCGGATAGATGGAGTTTCAATTTACGCGCCACTTCGGTAGACCACTTTACGTAGATGCCCACCCCCTGGATTACCATAACCGCCTTTTTAAACACCTGTAGTTTGTCAGATGTTTTCCCTAAATGAGATTAGGTGAAGGAGGATTTGAAACGAATGAATGAATAAATGTCGCTCAGCCATGAACCTATAGGTGCGGTAATGCTAGTGAGTTTGTTTGTAAAATTATGTTCATTTCTTGAATTGTTTTCATATCCATCCATAGTAATTCTTATTAATTTAGAAATTCAATTGATAAATTTATTTGTTGAAATTCTTTCAATAACAATTGGCATAAATCTGTGATTAGCCCCGCAAATTTCAGAGCATTGCCCATATAATACTCCTGGCCAACCGGAACCTTTATAGATATTTTAATAATTACACATATATTATAGGAACATTTTGCCCGAAGGCAGGTCCTTCACTACAATCATAACATTTTCATGCTATGCTTGCAGCTTTACTAGGGAATTGTAGGTGTGGTAGCTTCCCGTTGCTTTCCACACCGGCGAAGGATGATGATAATGATGGTGATGATGACCATATGATTTTGGGGACTGTTTGGGCCTTAAAGTTTTCCTGACATTTGCTTTACAGGTGAGGAAAAACCCCGATAAAAACCTCACCCAGAAAAACTGCCCCGACCGGGGATCGAACCCGGGCCCGCTGCGTGACGAGGCAGCACGCTACCTCGAGACCACAGCGGTGGGCTTGTTTTCACAAAGATGTGTTAAATAAATAGCTAATACAGGGACATAAAAAATATCTTAATGGACATAACTGTGTTTATTTACAAAAAATCCCGCTAGAGCACTTAAAACACACGCTTTCTTAGAAAGAACAGAGAAAAGAACGAGATGATAGAAACCACATAGAGTAGAGTCAGTGATGAACAAGAGAACTCTGTCGTACTCAACTCTTGGCAATAAATAAACTTGCTAATACATTTACCCTCTTACGAATTTATCCATGTATAACTTGTATATACATATCTCACAAGAGAACTGTCAACCATTGAATGCCGAAACCTACCTTGAAATTTCTCCCAGAGAAGCGTTGTGATTGTACCAAGGCTGTGTCCAAAAAAGAAAATCTGCCAATTTTAACTGCAAGACACTAAAATCCAGTGCTAAATATCTCATTTAAACTATAGGAAAGTAATAAAACTCCCGAATTAGTATATTGGATAACCCTTACTACCTGCCGTACGTACCGCGTCCCGACGTACTCCACAAAACTCTTACTCAAGCATGTAGTCCAACTGATCCGTAAAGTGGTTTCCATTGCTGGATTCTGGCTTGGATTTCTGTTGTCTTACAGTTAAAAACGCCAGATTTTTTTAACACGGCCTTGATACATCACAACGCTTCTCTGGAAGAAATTTCAAGGGCAAGTAATAGCTGACAGTTTCTTTGTTAAAAAATAATGAAGAAAACAAGATATGATAAAATAGAACACCGCTGTGGTCTCGAAGTTGCGTGCTGCCTTGTCACGCAGCGGGCCCGAGTTCGATCCCCGGTCGGGACAGTTTTCTGGGTGAGGTTTTTATCGGGATTTTTCCTCACCTGTAAGACAAATGCCAGGAAAACTTTAAGGCCCAAACTGTCCCTAAAATCATATGGCCATCGCAATCATCATCATTCATATTCATCTTAGATTAAGCTTAGGATTAGGGACTCTCCTGGCGCACCACTATCATCATCACCCATCATATCATCAGGGCAACGTAACCCCGCCTTCCAGGTGCCCCAACCTCAGAAGTGGGTTACAAGTACGCCATGCCAGGAGAGAACACCAGGAATGTCGAAAGACAACCTGGGGCATTTGCAAAAAAAAACATTATAAAATCGAATGTGAATACATTTGAGAACAATGTGAAATTAAATCAATAAATTAATTGATATCAAGAAGAAGACAGGAATGGAATAACCATGTCTCAAGAATGAGTCATGACAGCCTATCAAATGTCGTATGAGATAATATTCCAACTGGCAGGGAGATCCCTAGGAAGATCACGACAAAGATTGATGAACTCGCTTCCCAACTAGCTATACGTCTAGGATCAAGAGGAGGAGAAAAAGGAGAAGAAAAGAAGAACACGTTACAAATACACGTCCCCACATGGTATAGGCCTATTTACCTTGTCGTGGTGGAGTGGCTTGTATGCTTAAATGACCCCTAGAACTATGCTTGCGGTAGCATTGCTGCAGAAGGATTACCCATGCCCGACAGGTCAAAGACGATAAGCCAGACACAAAAGTACCTTGGTCGAAATAGTCACGATCTATCACAGTAAAAATACAACCGTCAAGAAACGCGGAGATGGGTTTCACTGGGGTAAAATTTTCCGGAGGTACACAGGGACATATCGATAGGAACATGGAATGTTAAGATATTAATAGGGAGAATAACAGTAACCATGATTTGAAGGAAGTAGATTATATTGAAAACAATAGCTCAGGATAGGGATGTATGGAGAGCTTATGTCCATGCGGCCACGAACTTATGGATTCGATAGTGCCAGTGAGTTAGATAACGGCTAAGTCAAGTGATCCTAAGACGTGGTGCGACCTTGCAATTAAAGCGTGTATAAAATATAATAAAATAAATAAAAAGTATTATGCTCGACATGGCTATTAGTAAAATCCTCCAGATCACCAAGAAAAATGAACTTTTTAAATTATAAGTTTAACTTTGAAAATAACGCATAAGGAAACTCCGACGTGGCTTTCATCGTAAAACAAATTTCGCCATTGTTTGAAAGTTGTTTACGTTTTCGAACTTGTCAAGAAAATGGCTTCAAGAGAGAGAGTAAACCAAATATCCACAAAGTCTAAAGTTTAATAGTTTTTGAGCTCATTAGCATATTACCATAGTAATAGACAACACACTCCGCTTATAAATAAGCTCCTATAGAGAAAGATGTCTGCTTAAAATATGTTGTCGTAGAACAAACAATAGAGAACGCAAAGAGGATTAGAGAATCAGATATCCTTAACGTCTATTCGAACAAGTTGCTTCGCAATTCAAATTTGAAGACTCATGTGCAAAAATAGCACAAGGTTTATTAATATATTTATTTTATTTTACTAGAAATAAATGACACAAAATTAAAACAATGGAATATCTTAAGTATTTTGAATCAATAATTCAACAAGATGGATCATTTGAATTAGACATCGAAAAAATAAGAATAGAAACAAAGAAAGTTACTGGCATATTAAATTATTTTTTATGGAGTAGAAATATAACCAAGATGACTAAATTATTAGTATATAACAAGAGTATTTTATTATATGGTGCGGGAACATGGACGTTGAATCAAAAATACAGAAATAAATAAATTATTAGCCACAGAAATTGACTTTTTAAGAAGATCGGCAAGAATATCAAAATTAGACAAAAAAAATACAATAAGAGAAATAATACATGTAGAAAAGGATATTGTACAAGAGACTGAAGAAATACAACTAAGATGGTATGGGCATATAATGAGAAGGGACAAACAAAGAAGTATTGAAATGGACACCACCTGGAAAAGGGAAACATGGTAGATCAAAGCGAACGTGGATAAAGGGGATACAAGGCAACATGAAGAAGAGAAATATCACAGAAGCAGACACGCATGACCAGGAAGTGCGGAAGAAAAAAATTGTATATTTTGGTTGAGGATATAACAGAAACAATCCTGAAATAAATAAAAACATATTTTACATTTTTTAAAAAGTATATTGCTAATATTCTTTTCTTCTACTCTTCTCCATCATGATTTAACTTCTCACTTTATAGGGCCAACGCCACCCGAGCATTAGAGTGGCGCGGCCTGATGGGAGAGAAATTTTAAACTTTGAATCACACAGAAACGTTTTCGAAAACACAAGGACATGGAAGGCCTCACCGAATGATCAATCAACTCAATTCAAGCCCCCTCCGAGACAACACAATAATTTATGTCGAAACACGTCATTCAGTCAAACATGCATAGGCCTAATATCATCATCTTTCACGGATTAGGTCGTTGACTGTTCCGATCTCACATCTGTTCAGCCCAGCGCTTTCTTGGTCTTCTCACCTATCTTCGTCCTCCAGGATTATACATTGCCATCTTTGGTATCCTATCGTCTGTCATTCTTTGCAGATGTTCTATTAAATTGTTCCTAAAGGGACCCCAACAGAAAACCTCTGGTCCTCCAGGTTGGGGGTTGTGCGTCGGGCTGGAAACTCTCCACATAAAACGATATTTCTCAAAAGTCTCACACGAGTAAGCCGGATGGAAATATAGGTCTAATATATATATGACCTTCTTCTTCTTCCTTCCAAGTATTAGGTCAAGCCCTGTTACGATCCTATAGAAAATTTTCCGTCCAGCGTTTCATAGGACGGCCCAGAGATCTTCGTCCTCTTGGTATATAATTATAAACAGCTTTGGGGATCCGATTTGAACTCATTCTTTAAAGATGGTGTTTCCAATTTAGTTGGTACTGTTTAATATATTCCAAAATTGACGTAGTCTTCAATTCTTTTAAGATATCGGTGTTCCTTTTCCGATCCCATATGATGTAACCCGCTGTTCTGCGCATGAATCTCATTTCATATATATATATATACGCTATATGGTAAATATCATAACAATGCTTATGATGACCAGATGATATTCAGGAACCGTTTGGGTATGACAAATGCCAGGAAATTTTAAGGGCCAAATGGTCCCCCAGTCTATCGCTATGGTTTCGAGGTAGCGTGCTGCCTTGTCACGCAGAGGGACCAGGTTCGATCCCCGGCCGGGAATGTTTTTCTGGGTGAGGTTTTTATCGGGGGTTTTCCTCACCTGTAAGACAAATGTCAGAAAAATATTAAGGCCTAAACGGTCCCGAAATCATATGACCATAATCATCAACATCATCCTTATCATCATCATCATCCTTCACCGATGTGGAAAGCAACGGGAAGCTACCACACCTACATTCCCTAATAAAGCTACGAAGCATAGCATGAAAATTACTATGCAGAATTACTATGGATGGATGGATGGATGGATGGTCCCCCAACATCATGTAGCCATTACAGTCATAATTATCATATTCGCCTTTTTTGTGTATTTATAATATTCTCCCTCCAAAGAAATTATTTCAGCACACCATTTATTTTTTATATCTGTAGCTTACTTATTATTTTTTTCGATTTCGGCTGACCTTCTTCCATCAGCTTCAAAATGGATCCAAAATAGTTTAATCTATTTACTTTGCGAATTTTTTTTTTGTTGAATCTCAATCATCTTCATCAACTTCAATGTTAAATATTTAGTTTCCTTAAAATTAATATTCAATTCCCATTTTTGTAATATTCTTCAACCAATTTTCTTTATTGTGTGAAAATCCTCTACAACCTGAGTTAGTAGAACTTTGTCATCCACAAAAAATAAGTGACGAAAAAAAAACATAAAATGATAGTTTATTTTATTATAAGGAAATATGAACACTAAAAACCATTCATTTTTATGAGATCAAAGCATATCAATTTTATATGAAGTCGACTTCATTCCAGGAAAAATCTCAAGTCTCCTATTAAATAAATTTCCTTTCAGTAAATAAAACTGGCTTTTACAGAATCAAGTCTGTACATGA
The DNA here is from genome assembly GCA_030220185.1 of Diploptera punctata. NCBI lineage: Eukaryota > Metazoa > Arthropoda > Insecta > Blattodea > Blaberidae > Diploptera > Diploptera punctata. The sequence continues at coordinate 89,904 of JASPKZ010000593.1, read as the reverse complement.
ATGTAAAAAAAAAAAAAAAGATCTCTTAACAGATACGCAGTGTGATCCGGTGGAACTAAACAATGAAAAATAAAAATCAGAGCTAATCTAAAAGAACTCAATTCCTCATAATTACAAGGCCAAACATTTTATTTTGATGTTGTTTTTGATACAATACATGCCACACTAAGGGTCGGCTGATGGCATGTAAAATATGTCTATAAGATAAGAGGTTAAACTTCAATGGAGAATAAATAATTTTAGAAATAAGTAATCGATTGGAACTATCGGTCCCATAGGTTCATAGCCGCGCAGACATAATATCTCCATACATCCTTATCCTGAGTTAATGTTTGCCAATTCTCCCCTCTATAATATACTTTCCTCAAACCATTCCCATCTCGTTCTTGGTTTACCTAATGGGCGTTTTCACTTTGGTTTTTCTACAAGAAGCTTCTATGCCCCTCTTTCATTCCCCATTCGTGCCATATGCCCTGTCATATGTCTACGAGAATTAACCGTTTTATTATATCTGGTTTCCTATAAATATCACGTAGTTCACTGTTATGTAGTTTTCTCTATTCCCCTGTATGTTCATCTCTCTTTGGTCCAAAAAGATTCCCTAAGAACTTTATTCTCAAATACTCGTAATCTTTTCTCCGCCTTTAAAGTAAGAGTCCAAGTATCTATCCATATATTGTAGCTCAAACAATTTGTTACGAAGTAAGATTAGCACTCATTTTATTAGCTTTAATTTTTTAGTAGATAATTGGGAGAATAACAGTTTTACTTGTTTCCAGCTTAATGTTTTTTGAAAGGAGTTGGGACGACAAGAGTCCCTGTAATGTATAGTACGAGTAGCATGCATTTCCAGAACTGAGTCCATGTTTAATTTCTTTGTGCATCTCATTCCTATTCATTTTGTAATAACACTGAATAACAAAAAATAAACTTTTTTTTTTTATCTCAGAAAGAAAAATGAGTGATTCTGATAGTATTTTTCTCCTGAATTCAAATATGATATCGGTTTTTCTCCATCACGCAAGGTTTCCGAGAGACAGGAATTTATAATTTCAATCACTTCAATATTTTCTACATTCGTAACTACACGATATTGGAACATTCGGACTCACCTAGAAAGTAAGAAATGACGATCTTCTGCTATATTTCGCCTGTGGAGCATCCCTCATGATGATCCAATAATAATCGGCCAGTATATTGGGATTCCATTTTTCTTGATATCTCTTTTCCATAGCTGAAATCATTTGAGTTAGCTCATTTGGTTTTATTTTACAATGCACAAATGGACGAAAAAACGTTTATTAAAAAATAATTATTTAAATCCATTAATTGAAATTGAAATAAAAAAAACTGTGGGTGATGGAGAAATTCCGAATACATATTTGAAAACACGATAAAAAAACTGCATTAAGTACAAATACTGGTAGTCATGAGACAAACATCATGTTGACCAGTGTAATCATTATTCCTAGGTATTTGAATTCAGCCACTTCTTCAAAATTTCCCTTACTTGTCATTAGCTTTCCATTTCCATTATATAATATATTTCTATGTGTGAATATGTATATTTGGTTTTAGTGATTTTTACTTCCAGTCCCAATTTCTTAGTGATACTCAATAGAGTGTGTGTGTTGGCCCTTAGTATCTTCTTGCTATCGCCTAATAGCACTACTTCATCATAAGTAATGCCACGAGTGATTTCCAAATTATCGATAAATTCACGACTCACGAAGTGAGGAGTGAATTTATCTAGAGAATTTGGAAATCAAGAGTGGCATTTGTTAGGACTATTTAACGAATAAAATTAAGCTCTTTACTCACAAATCATTATTTAACTATAGTTATTTTAAAATATTTATATATTTAATGTAAACGGCGATGTTTGAAAACAAATGAGAAGCGATAGGTACGCTTCATCTGCTTCTTTTGTTTATCACTGCAATCAGATCATACTATTTATTGCCAAAGGAACGCAATATTGTAAGAATGCTCTCTAGTGGAGAAAAAAATGAAATACATCAAACTGTAAATTAATTCATTTCTGATGTATGATGTAAATATGACAATTATATTTTTCTGGATTGTTTCCTGGGAAAAAATACATTTAAGAAAGTGCAAACAGTGGTTTCTTTTTTTGGTGGTATAATCAATTGCTACAAACGTTTTTATATTAACTCCCGCATGCGGCATGTGTTGACATTCATGCACTGTATATACAATCTGGTAGTCGTATTTCTCACAGGCTCAGTCACTGCAAAATAATGGTCAGATCTGTTCAGAATATTAAAAAGGAGGAGCCTTCTTTAATATGGTAATTATAACACTGATAAATATTTCGTGAAACACGATCTGATTGGTTGTAAAACAGAAATCATTGAAACGTGATTGGCCATTGAGTCCCATTTGGGGCATGAGTTAAAATAGTCAGCATAAACTAACAACTTATTAACACCATTGAGTTGTAGACCTTTATTATATTTTATTAGTTAAGTCTGGAGTAAATCGTCAATTAATGTAGATAACAATTGCACTGTAGTAGGCCTACGACATGTAATGATTTGTGTTAATCGTAATTTGGTATAAGAGTAATTATTGTAAATTTTATCTAAACTGGTTGAGTAGTAAACAAGCTCCAAATCATTATTATTATTATTATTATTATTATTATTATTAATTTGGGCTTGAAGTTCTAATACGACAGCGGAAATCTTCAGACTCGGGACCTACGGCTTAAAGTCTCTTCCGAAGGATTTGTCCCTTGGATTTTTCCATTTTAATAATAGAATAAATGCGCACAAGTTGGGCAGAAAATATATGTTACATAAGTTTTGTCATTCATTTGATTCACATAGCTTGTTATTTTCAGAATTCTATCAGGGATTTTCCTGGTTTTTTGTAGATGGTTATTATATGGTTGCTCACACAGTTCCACACACACAGTTGTTCCCGGGATCATGGAAACACTTGGTCTTGCATATCTTGTGGTGGTATCCATGCACTGCTAATGAGTTCACTAGGTGTCGGAGTTCTTGATTGGTGTTGGTCCAGGATCTGTTTGTCATGACTTCTGTTGTATAGAAGTCCAGCCATATCTCTTGTCTCTTCCTCTCCCTTTCCTTCCTGAAGTAGTTAATTTGAGCTGTCTGTGGATGGTAGCCTCATAAGCAGTTATTGTGTGAAGAGGGGTTCCTTGGCGAATTCATATGCTAGCCTCGACTTTATGTGTTTTGGGGCACCTAGGGGCGGCTTTCAAGAATCGAGATTTGACTGCTTCCAAAGTTATTAGATCTCTTAGACTCAACTTCTCCCAAATGAGGTCTATTCCGTAGGTTGCGATGGGAACTATTTTTCCATTTTAAAAATCCATTGACCACGGCCGGTTTTGAATTCGCGATACTCGGGACTAGAGGCAACGAACATCATCACTAGACCATTGAGAAAGAATAAAAAAAAATACAAATCCCATAAATAATAATGAGATTCAATCTAATAGAAAAGTTATTATAATATAATTTTAATTAATCTTCATAACCTTCCATTCAATAAAAGAAAATAATTAATTCACAATAAAATAAATTCTAAAAAAAACAGCGCAGTGGACCGAATATATTCATGTAAGTAAAACAGAATGATAAATAGAAATTAAAACGACTTTATTGCCTTCTTGCAGTCAAAAAGTATATTATCAATGTGTCATTTATTTTGCATGCTCGAGATTAAGCCATGTTATTGCTGTACGGGCATTACAAGGCTCACGAGATTGCATACTGAATAACTTTGAAATTTCAAGTTTTGTTTTAGAACTTCTCTTGCTTTCTCCTCTCTTTGACGAAGGTTTCGTTTCTACAAGCTTATGTGTCGCTTCATAAATACTTCAAAGAGGTAAATGTTGAAATGCCATTTCGTTCACGGTAACTGTGTGTTTATGAATTTTATTCAACTTATAAAGTAATATATTCAATATCCAACAAGAAACAAGAGAAATTTTCAAAATAAATGTTACCAATAATATCACAATTAACTATTGAACCCGCGTAAATGTAAGCTCTCCATTCATCCCTAAACTGAGCTAATGTTTTTCAATTATCTTCTGTATAATTCACCTCCATCAAATTCTGTTTAATGTTATTCTCCACCTCATACTCGTCATTTCTTCTGGGTGTTCCCCCATGTTTCCTTTACAAGAAGTTTCCGTGCCCTTATTTAATTCCCTGTATATGCCACATGTACTGCTCATCGCAGTCTACGATATTCAACTGTTATTTCATTTGGTCTCGTATAAAGATCACGTAGGCCTACCTTCTGTTCGTCTTACTTTGGTCCAACATTTTTCCTAACAACTTTATTTTGAAATATTCATAATTTTATCATCTCCCTTAAGCTAAGAGTCCATTTTTCGCATACATATATAACCGGAAGATTTTTTTTTTTTTTTTTTTTTTTTGGGATGACACAATGTTAATAGTAATTTTCCCTTTAATTTTTTTAATCCCCCCTATGTTTTATAATGAATTATTGATTTATTCAGTCTATAATTTTTATAAGAGTCCCTACATAACCTACCGTATATGTACTGTAAATTCATATTTAGATTTATGACTGTATGGGGTACATTAATTGAATTTATGCTCACATATTTTAAAATTTTAATCGATAAAGAAGTGATCAAAGTACGGGCTTCAAGAGGTCCTCTTTAGAAATTCGGCACGAGATATGAAGCCGGGTTATCAGGTCTGTGTGACGACCGCCTTTACCTTCAGACAAACGTTTGGTACTCATTACTCATTTCCGTTAGAGGCTGAGTCGACCTCAGGGTCATGGTGCCGTCAGAGGGTTTGGGTCAGCTTAAAAATCCTGACCCCACCGGGATTCGAACCCTCGACCTTCCGGTTTATAGCTCAGTGCCTTTTAACCACTATGCTAAGGCGTGCCCCGATATATATATATATATATATATATATGTTATAATTAAATGTTTAACATTGAGCAATGCAAGCTTAATATAGTATGATAAGAAAAATAAATGCCTGGACGGGATTCATTTTTCTTATCATACCATATATATATCGGATGGAGAGAGACGAATGGAGAAGAAAAATAAAACTTTAGGCACAGAAAGATGTGTAAACATTAAAATTCTGTATATAAATAAAATAAAACATTTCTCAATTCACGAGAAGGAACGGGACATCGGTCGAAATGGCACTTAGTAGCTACTTTAACAAGTAAGCATTTTAAAGAGAATTTATACTTTATAGCAGTAACGCTTGTATATTTGGATGTTATATTTAAATATTTGATATTTAGCAATGAAGACCCATTATGACATGAGTACAAAAATGCCTGAGCCGGGATTTAAACCCGAGACCTCTATATATACATATCTTAAATAAGTATAATTACTACTGCGTTTAGAGAGTGTTTAGAAATAATTAAAATACCACTCATACCCTCATTCGATTTCTCACTCTCCACAACTCTGCAGTTCGTTTATTTTATCCAGCATTTGATGTTATTTGATTTTTTTAAATATCAATTCCTGGAAAAAATAAAATTTGATTTAAGCTTTACATATTTCTATTCATTAAAACTTTCGATAAAATTTAATCTTATTAATCAGAATTTCACGTAGAGCTCTTTGAATGTAAATATTTTTTTTAATTCACGTGAAATGGCAGTTTCAACTTCACAGAAAATAAATAAAATAAAAAAGCAACAAAATCCTAAGCAGTAAGCCTGATAAAGAAGGATAAAATAGGCAGGAGCAAGATTATTTTTAATATTTTTTTTAATATCCCAATTATATGATACATTTATATTGCTGTATAGTTTCATAGAATCTGTTCGATGTCCTCAAATTATTATTTGTGGAGCAATGCTTACAACACATTCAAAACCACTTCTAGGTAATTCCGAAATAATGCTGCTATTGAGGTTTTACTTATGAAAATATTGATAAAAACATCATCGGTCCTACTTTCAAAAAAAAAAGAAAATTAATTAAGTTTATTACTATAACTTCATTCTTTATTGTCGTTCATTGTTTTGAATTCACCTAATTATTAAAGGTTCTTTAACGCAGGATTTTTTTTTTGCACACACACACACACACACATATGTGTGTGTGTATATATATATATATATATATATGATTAAGAAAGGGTTCTTGGGTTTTCTGTGTCATGGATTCATGGTCGCCTCTGGCCGATGATTCCAACGTTTTGATATAATCCTGCATGTCATTACCAGGGAATGATAACCTATCGCCATTGTCAAGAAATGATAACCTCCCATTTCTTGATAATGACCCGTGGGATCATGTCGAAACGTCGTCGGAATCAGATGCCAGAGGCCAACCTTGAATCCACGTACAAACCCAAAAAACCTTTCTTAATCATACTCCGTGAAAACTACAATATATATTTATAGACCGTATGAAGGGTACAGGGAAAGAACCAAGCAAGTCTCTTTTCAAGTTTGTGATACCATTAGATTCTCTATGGAAAGGACTAGCATTTAGAAGTTTGACATAGAGGAAAGAAAAGTTAAGTCATGGACTTATTTACCTATAAAGTTTGGAATACAGATAAAGAAGAAAGTAGGAATACGTTGTCTAATTAAAAGTACATTTTCTGAGTTTCAGCGAAAAGTGACTTACCTGGTTTTTTCCCTGTATCCTTCAAATGTATAAATGTAGAGCTACCACCAGGTCATGGCCTAACAGTAGTTAAATAAATACATACATTATCAGCTCTGGTGTGTATTATATGTTATTAAGAGGACTTTTTTTCATTCATTAATTTTGAGAATTTTCCTCACCATTGAGGGTTTTCTCCAACCAATCTCAGTAATTAACATGAATTAAAAAATAAATGACTATGGAATTATAGACTATCAGTTTACAACAAACATTCACAAATTTCACTTAATTAAAGTTCTCCATCGTTCTCTGTCCTCTGTGTCTTCATCTGCTAAACCAAATTTCCTCATTGAATTTTGAATGCTGTTCTTCCAGGTTGTTCCTGGTCTTCTTTTTTCTGTCCCTTCTTTCAATTTTCCATGCATAGACGGCCTTTGGTAGTCTTCCATCCAGCATTCTTCTTACGCGTCCATACCATTTTAGCCTTCTGTGTTCAATTTCATCCATTATATTTCTTTCTGCATTCATCCATTTTCTAATTTCTGTATTTCTAATTTTTTCCAGACGAGAATTTCTAGCAGCTCTTCTCCAAAAATCCATTTCAACTGAAGTTATTCTGTTGACATATTGTTGTGTCATTGTCCAAACTTCCGATCCATATAATATTATCCTTCTAGTAAGGATCTATAAATTAGTTTCGTTCTGTTAATGGTGTTTTTACTCCATACTATAGAGTTTAACATTCCTATGGTTTTTATTCCATTACTAAAATCCTTTTTGATATTTCTTTATTTGATGTTCCATCTTTCTCTATAATTGATCTCAAATAACAGAAACTTTTTTATACTATTAAATATTTAATTGGCTGCATGTATATCATATAATAATTCAATGACACTATCAAATCCGTACGTTCATGGCCGCGCGGATATAAGCTCTCCACACATCCCTATCCTGAGCTAATGTTTTCCAATCACCCCCTGTGTAATCAACTTCCCTCAAATCATGGTTAATATTATTCTCCCACCTCATTCATGGTCTATGAACTCGGTGTTCTCCCTCTCCTTTACTACAAAAAAGCTTCCATACCCCTCCATTCATACCCCCGTCGAGCCACATGTTCTGCTCATCGCAGTCTACAAGACTTAACTGTACTTATTATATCTTGTTTCCTATAAAGGTCATTTAGCTGAGTATTATGCAGTCTTCTCCATTCGCTTGTCTGTTCATCTCTCTTTGGTCCAAAAAGTTTTCTGAAAATTTTATTCATAATTATATGTAATATTTTCTCGTCCCTTAAAGTAAATGTCCACGTTTCGCATAAATATATAATATTACTGAGCGAATAAGGGATATATATTTTCTGTTTAACGTTTTTTGAGAGAAGTTGGGACAAGAGGCCCTGTAATGTATAATAGCATTTATTTCCAGAATTGAGCCTATGTTTAATTTCTTTGTGTATCTGATTCCTATTTGTAATTATTGTTCCTAGTTATTTGAATATTGACACTTCTTCAAAATTTCCATCATTTGGCATTAACTATCCATTTCCATTATATAATGCATTTATATGTGGGAACATATATTTCGTTTTATTGATGTTTACTTCCAGTCCTGTATATCATATAAATTTATTTCGAAAATCTATAATGAGGAAATTAAAAGTTTGATTCCTCGCGCAATAATACGTCGAAGAGACCTTTATCTTCGAGAGAAGTAGGTTAACAAACATATTTTTTCCGCCTTTTTAAATTCCCATCTAATTAAACAATGCACTTCAAAACGTGCTGCAGATTCATCTTAACACTATAAAGGTCACTACTTGATATTTTCCACACTTTACAAACTTCAAACTAAAGATCACGTGATCAATATCTGTCTTAAAGTTGCGATCAGTGCTGCCGGAACAAGTTATAATATGCAAATTGAACATCATCCTCAAACAATATTTTATTCGGAAAATAACATTAAAGAAAATGTATTCAAGGCAACTTACAATACTGACAAGTATAGGGTTTATTTTAAGTTATCAAAGTTAATAATTGATAATTGTGTATTTTATAATAATTTATCTATCTATCTATCTATAGATCTATCTATAGATCTATCTATCTATCTATAGATCTATCTATAGATCTATCTATCTATCTATAGATCTATCTATAGATCTATCTATCTATCTATAGATCTATCTATAGATCTATCTATCTATCTATCTATCTATCTATAGATCTATCTATCTATCTATCTATCTATCTATAGATCTATCTATCTATCTATCTATCTATAGATCTATCTATCTATCTATCTATCTATAGATCTATCTATCTATCTATCTATCTATCTATAGATCTATCTATAGATCTATCTATCTATCTATAGATCTATCTATAGATCTATCTATCTATCTATCTATCTATCTATCTATCTATCTATCTATCTATCTATCTATCTATCTATCTATCTATCTATCTATCTATCTATCTATCTATCTATCTATCTATCTATCTATCTCTATCTATCTATCTATCTATCTATCTATCTATCTATCTATCTATCTATCTATCTATCTATCTATCTATCTATCTATCTATTATTATTATTATTATTATTATTATTATTATTATTATTATTATTATTACAGTAATGTTAAACGCTGTCCTATGGGACAGACAAATAACCAGGAAAAATAAATTACAAATATATAATTCAATAGAGAGAAGTCTGTCATATATGGTGTAGAAGCATGGAAATTCAACAAAAACTTTGAACAAAAAATATGTTGATGGAAATGAATTTATTGAGGAGAGCAGCAAGATGTTCAAAATTGAAAAATAAATAAATAAATAAATAAATAAATGAGTTAAATTAATATGGGCATTTATAACGAATGCAAGTAGAAAGGTTACCCAGAAAAACATTGGAATTTTGTCCACCTGGAAGAAGAAAGAAAGGAAGACCTCGAAACTCATGGATACAAGAAATAAGAACTCAACTGAGAACAAGAGGACTGGATAACATGGAGTAAATGGATAGGGACAAGTGGAGAGGAAAATAAAGATTTAGGCACAGAAAGATGTGTAAACATTGAAAATCTGTTTATAAATTAATAATAATAATAATTATTATTATTATTATTGTTATTATTGTTGTTATAGGAGAAATTATGTATTAAGTCGAAAGGAATATATTAGAAAAAAATAAAAAAAACAAATGTTTGATGTGGTATGAACACCACATACGAACGGAAGACGACAGGGCGACAAACATAATTTGAAGAGAGAGAGAGAGAGAGAGAGAGAGAGAGAGAGAGAGAGAGAGAGAGGGGAGAGAGAGAGAGAGAGAGAAGAAGAGAGAGAGAGAGAGAGAGAGAGAAAATAAACTAAGAATTGGGAAAACTTAATAGTAATGTTTGAACAATGTTTGATTTTACCCCAGCAGAGTATGACTTGAATCCTTGATTTAATTGCGTCATTACATTTTTCCAATATTCATCGCTGTCAATTGAAAGATTGAAAAAAAAATAAAAAATTACACCAGATTTCTGGATTTTATATTTTTGTTCATCCTGAAATCTGGTGAATTTTTTTTTTATTTCAATCTTTCAATTTACAATGACGTACACTAAAATTGTACATTTCCGTTAATCACCACCACCCATCATATAATCGGGACAGCGCAACCCCACCTTCCAGGCGCCCCAATCTCAGAAGTGCGTTACAATTACATAAATGCAGGAGAGAACACCAGAAATATCGAAATGACATCAAAGGGTATTGAATTTATAACTTTTTTAGGCGATAGTGCGTTTTATTGTACTTACAGCAATGGCGACCATGATTGAAAGTTCAACTTCCTATATTTCGGGGTTGCCAACCTAAATAACTGTACTGTAATATTACATATTACAAATCACGTGTGGGAAGTAAAACCACTGCCCTCTATGTATACTGCGTATAATGTATATCACTGCATTTTAAATGAACTGAACTTCATTTGAAACATTGTAGGTAGATCATCGGTTGATTAACGTCTTTGACATCGTCCGATTATCAATAGTCAATATAAAACAATAAATACGTACTTGCCGAAATGTTATCGTTGATTGGTGTCACGGCCTCCTGTAATTTCAACTAATAAACATTGCCAACACTGTTAACGTTAGTCAGTTGTTTATAATGAACGCAAACATTGCCAACAAAGATATTATTTTAATATTATTTATTATTTTGAAAACAGCATCGCGCAAAAAAATAGTGTACAACGCACGTTTGTGAAGTGTTTTACAGAATCTCGGAAATTAAAAACCTCCCTATCGCTCGGTTCTTCAACATTTTCCTCACTTCTGTAAAAACACTTCCCAATCTCGCATCGTAACATACTATTCTTAGTTAATTTGTGTTTTTTATTTTTCCTTGTGGTCTTTATTTAAAAGTAAAGAACCACCTAACAACAACCCTGTTTTACCATGAACTTTTAGAGATCATCGATATTTTCAAAGGAATCCGGATGGTATAAAAAAAGCACGAATGACACAAATACATACGTTGTGGGTATTGTATTGTGTAAGCAATTCCATTAGCAATGTTATATAATATGAGAACAACAAAACATTTTTTTGTACCTGTCATTGTAAGAGTGTGCTATATACGAACGTACATTATTCATGTTGGATGTGACAGTACAAAACCGATATAACGTGATGGAACAGACAAGAGAATTTCAACACTATGCCCCTAGGGAGAACTTTCTGTATCTGACAGTGCTCCCAAATCTAACGAACTTATTGCCAAGTTGTATAATTGTTCTGGATTACGCCATACTCTTTAAGTTTACAAATTGCTTCTCCATTCAATCTTAATAATTCTACCGTTGCAATTTCATAAAATAAGAATGTATATAAATTACTGAGTAACCAAAGCACAATCACATCGGTGAAATTAAACTGAGAAAAAGTCATGTAATTAAAATTTTATTATTATTTCCCATGACGCACATGGGAAATTATAGAGTCATGGAAATTTCCCTCTGCAGGAAAACCACGGGGAAAACTCCCATTAGGTAAGCCAATATTGAGGTAGAAGAATTGCATTTACTTTGACTTAAGAAGTGGTGAATTATACACAGGATGATTGTGAAACAGTAACTCTGAATAGGGATGTATGGAGAACTTTAAATCCGCGTGGCCACGAACCTCTGAGTTCGATATTGCCTGTGAGTTGTTAGTGCATTTGGTTAGAAAGAACAACTTCAACAATATTATACAGAATTATACAGTGTCATTTAATCTGTTAACCACAATTTTTATGTTATTAATTTTTGAAGAAATACCGACATAGAATATTTAAAATAGCTCCCACTTGTTCACAAGACATGTCTACAACAATATAGACAAGACTGGCTTCAGCATGTCAAAAGAATGGAACGTTGAGTAATTAATCGAAAAATAAAATGCAACGATCACATCGACCGCATGGAAAACACAAGGATAGAGATGAGAATAGGAAATGGATACCAAAAGGAGGGAGAAAAAGAGAATGACCAAAAAACACGAGGACAGGACGTACGAATTAAAGAATGGATACAACAAACTGCAAGTTTAAATTGAAAAAAAAAAGTATATAATTTATTGGAATGACTAGTAATATCCCGGGAACAACCTAGCTATAGCTTTTAAATAAATTTTGAAATTTAAACAGATTTGGTGCAACAATTTAAATTTTGTTCACATTACAGGGACACTTGCCATCTTAACTTCTCTCAAAAAACCTACCAGAAGTACTCTACCCCCGGAATTCCCATCCCTCGTATGTCCAGGTCTGCCCAACTAAAAGTCAGTTAAAAAAACAAGTTTACTATATATTTCCTTAGATACTATAATATGTAACCAAGTTCTAGGATTAGGTCTATATTTTTATTATTTTTTATACTTTGCACTTTCATTATCACCCCATTAATTTAAAATAGTTATAGGTTATAATAGTAATAATAATAATAATAATAATAATATTAGGTCTATTATTTTTAGTATTATTATTACGCTTATTATTATTATTATTCTGTACTTTTATTAAATGCATAATGTATAAAATTTAACCCTGGTGAAATGGAAGAGAAAACCTTACGGTCTATACTCCATCAGGTGAAAAACAATTATTATTATTAGGCGTATTATTATTTTGATATAATCTATATTTTATTAAATGCAAATATATGTTCAATTTAACCCTGCTGAAGTGGAAGAGAATACCTTACGTTATTTACTCCATCGGATAAAATACATTATGGCCTATTATTATTATATTATTATTATTATTATTATTATTATTATTGTTGTTGTTGTTATTATTATTATTAGACCGATTATTTTGACATTTTTGTAGTTTTATTAAATGTAGATATCTGTATAATTTAACCCTGGTGAAGTGGAAGGGAATATCTCACGGTGATTACTCAATCAGGTGAATAACATTATTATTATTATTATTATTATTATTATTATTATTATTATTATTATTATTATTATTATTATTATTATTAGGATATAAGAAGAGGTATGAGGGAGATAGGTCTGGAAGAATTGGAATGGGAAGATAGAGAAGAATGGAGAAAAAAGATAAAAACGCTTCGGACACAGGAAAATGTTTTATTACATTGTAAACATGTTTAAAAATAAAGTATTATTATTATTATTATTATTATTATTATTATTATTATTATTAATAATCGGCCGCGGTGGACTAGTAGTTATGCTCCTTGCCTCTGGTCCCGAGGGTCGCGGGTTCAAAACCGGCCGGGGTCGATGGATTTTTTAGGATGGAAAAATCCAAGGAGCAAGTCCTCCGGTAGGGACTTTAAGCCGTGGGTCCCGAGTCTGAAGATTTTCAGGCTCGTAAAAGATCCTTGAGCCTGAATAAAAAGGCCTCTAAGCAAAATTTACCTAATCTTCCCGTCCTAGTACTACCTTGGTTTCCTAGATGTCAGTATGAGGCGGAACGCTGACCACGGAACACTCAAATAACATCTATACGAAAACAAGTGTAACTAAATTACTATGGTTCAAATTCTTCCCTGTCAGGGGAGAGAGCCTAAATCTCGGTTAAGGGAAACATGGGCTTACAAGATACAAGATTATTATTATTATTATTATTATTATTATTATTATTATTATTTATTATTATTATTATTATTATTATTAGGGTGATATAAGAAGAGGTATGAGGGAGATAGGTCTGGAAGATTTGGAATGGGAAGATAGAGAAGAATGGAGAAAGAAGATAAAAACACTTCGGGCACAGAAAAACGTTTTATTACATTGTAAACATGTTTATAAATAAAGTATTATTATTATTATGCTAATATTATTACCCCGATAGAAGCTTCTCTACATACTCCAGGGGAAAAAACCTAGTGGAAAATAAGACTATAGGCCCTAAGAGATGGTTGGAGACCGTAACATGTCACAAGATGATGATATTAATTTTTAAGTCAATTTGAAACGATGTAAGAAATGTTTCTTAAGTTCATTAAATTTACGCAAAAGGTCTAAGAATAACGTCTGAGTATAGAAGAATTATAAGACATTCACGTAGACATAAAACCCAAGCCTTGTGAGCGATAAATAATTTAATGGTTACTGGATCGAGTGCAACATGCGGCTCATGAGAATTGCAACTCATTAATGCGTTTAGTATTGTTCAGACCAGGAAACTTTACGTATGATGCTTAGCATAAAACTCAAAATTACACCAGTTGACTAAGTTACAATATATTTCAAGTGTTTCTCTGCACCAGTTAAATATACACAACTTCCAGATCCACATTGGATGGCTTTGAATAAACTTATCCAAATAGGATCTGCCAAAAGTGACAAAAATGTTATCTAAGAAAAATTATTTAACACAGAAAAAAATTAAATGCTAACTATAACTCACTGGCTCTATCGAGGTTTATGGCCGCGCGGACATAAGCTCTCCACAATATCCCTGCTCTGAGCTAATGTTTTCCAATCATCCCCGAATAATCTACTTTCCTCAAATCATGGATAACATTATTCTCCCACCTCATTCTTGGTCTACCAACTGGGAGCTTTCCCTCTGGTTTCCTACAAAAAACGTCCATGCTATTGATGATTGTGATGATGACAGAAAAAAAATAGACATATTACCTTAATTTATACATACCAAATGAATGAATAGAAATCAAATACAATTTTGTTGAATTATACAATATACAATACCAAGTAACAATTACTTTTTTTTTTCTTTCAGTCTTTCACATTTAAATAACTGGCACGATAAATTAATGTTTCGTCGATATAAAAATAAATTCTAGTTTATAGTAAAATTGTGGCTGTCATGAATTTGTAGTTTCGCAAAAGTTACTAAATTTCAACTGTTATCTAGAGAGCTTCGATTTTCTGCTTCTTCTCTAAATAAAAAAAAAGTATTTTTTTATACTTGTGGACAAATGTAGATAATATACTATACAATGCAAGAGTAATAACGCCCTGTTAATATACTTGTGTGGTTACACGACTCGTGCAAAGTTTCACACGCGTGTATTAATGATTTCGTCCCATTCGTATGGGAAACGTATATTATGAAATAAGCTAAAGAATGTCACATTAATTTAGGCCTGCGTGCGTGTGGTTTGCAGTTATATCTCGAAAGTAGAAGCAACCATATGTATAATTCAAGTCGTGCTAAAAAAAACAGTAGTTATTCAAATATGTGAAACAATATGACGTTCAATCCCATAGCAACACAGCGAGTACTGGGCATTATTGATATAGAAAGTATTCTGGGCTGAAGTGAAATTATACACATGAGCTACAATTATTATAATTTAATTGGAAATATTGTCCATAATATTTTATTTGCATAATGTTAACTCTTTATTTCCCGGAATATTAGGCCTACACCAGCACTAAATCAAATTACTTCATTTTATTAAATTTATTTATTGTAGAGGAACTTCGGGGAATTTGGACCCCTGTTTTGAATTTGTTGTTTTTCTTCTTTTAATTAAGGGATTTGAATTTTGTTTAATAACAGTGACTATTTAACTCATGCCCCAAATGGGAGTCAATGACCAATCACGTTTCAATGATTTCTGTTTTACAACCAATCAGAGTCGTGTTTCACGAAATATTATCAGTGTTATAATTACCATATTAAAGAAAGCTCCTCCTTTTTAATATTCTGAACTGGTCTGACCATTATTTTGCAGTGACTGAGCCCATGAGAAATACGGCTACCAGATTGTATATACAGTGCATGAATGTCAACACATGCCGCATGCGGGAGTTAATATAAAAACATTTGTAGCAATTGATTATAACCACCAAAAAAAGAAACCACTGTTTGCACTTTCTTAAATGTATTTTTTCCCAGGTAACAATCCAGAAAAATATAATTGTCATATTTACATCGTACGACATCAGAAATGAATTAATATACAGTTTGATGTAGGCTATTTCATTTTTTTCTCCACTAGAGAGCATTCTTACAATTTTGCTTTCCTTTGGCAATACATAGTATGATCTGGTTGCAGTGATAAACAAAAGAAGCAGATGAAGCGTACCTATTGTTTCTCATTTGTTTTCAAACATCGCCGTTTACATTAAATATATAAATATTTAAAAATAACTATAGTTAAATAATGATTTGTGAGTAAACAGCTTAATTTTATTCGTTAAATAGTCTTAACAAATGCCACTCTTGATTATCATTAGTGTTGTAACTATGAAACAACATTGTTATTTTATTCAAATATGGAGACATCTTCATAATTTATAAACTTTTTTACATTACAAGAAAGGTCAACTTTAACCTTCATATTCAGATAAAGTGGACCCCAAAGTCCACCTTAATTTTTAGTCTATTTTTAAGTTTGTTTACTCTATTAATTTATACAGATAGGCACAGATTAATCTGAAAATATTTATGGCTGATAATAATTAAAAAGCGTTGGTATTTATTTAATGTTTTGAAAAATTATTGTTGAATATAACATTCACACGTAATTCAACTGCAGAAAGCGACGGTCTTTGGATTTAGTAAAATTACAAGGATATTAGATATTATTAATTAAGAGAATGTTTTTTACAGATAGCATCCTCATTTGATAAAATATACGTATTCGTGTAAAGTGAATCCAGAGGTTCCACATTAACCGAATTCCTTTGTTATGTTTAATTATTTTATACAGTCATCATGTCATGTAATATCAAACCAAATCAGTCAGTATATTAAAACAGCATCTACATCATATTATATAGTCAGGAGTTTTTTTTTTTTTCCAACTTTTGCAATATTCAGTAGCAGAAATTAAAAATTGATTCTTAGCTTGAAATATCCACAAATATCACAAATAAACTCTTAAAATATTTTCTGTTCGAGGGCAGCACCATTTAAAGACGATATTAATAGAGTCCACTCAAACAGAAGGATCTACGTTACCCGAACTTCCTAATATTAAAACAAAAAACAATACATATATGGATCACACCAATATACTTAAGTGAGTGCATGAAGGCGGGCTGTATTAATGCTGTTTCTTCAGGAAAAAAAAAAACTTCTTTAATGGATTTTTTGCTCCCTTTGCATACCAGGCATCATCCCACAGACATCACCAATGGGATTGATGTCTGGTAGGTCAAGGATCCAAAAAATGCATTAAAGTGGTTCTTTCCTGAAGAAAAAGTATCAACATAGCCGCCTTTTAATATCTTTAACCGTGGCACTTACTGTAAATGACTAGAATATACAGAATAATCACAACAAGAAACAATAATTAATAGGAAACTGAAGATCGATAAAAATCCGAAAGATCAATGTAACAATTAATTTAAAGAGAGTTTATCGTATCTATTTTTATAATTTTATTGCTATAAATATGAATTACTTTATTTAGATTAGCATATACCTACTGATTTTCTTTTTTATTGTGCCATTCTAATTTTAATATTACTTTATAGCAAACAAAAAAGTATATATTGCATCTTTGGTAGCTGTATTAATGTATCAAAGATGCATTTAAAACTCAGTGTGTTAAGAAAAATGATAATTCTACCTTGAGCAAGAGATACAGAAATAAAATAAATTTTGTTTGAAAGATTTCAAAATTATATATAACATATAAGCATAGTCTATATAAAAAAATTAAGCCGAATTTAATTTGTATGAAATATTGAGACATAATTCAATAAAATATTATTTCAATCTTAAATTTATTTCATAAAAGACCAAACAGGAGTTTATTTATTTTCATAGAACAAGTTTACTGTAAAATACATTATATTCTTCGAAAAATTCAGAGATTTTTTAAACAAAGAGGAAGATTTGTAAATTTTATAAATATGATATATTCCATGTCCTGCAGTTTTGGTTATTATAGAAATCAGCAAGTATAATTATGGAAATTAGAAATGCTCACCGATAGGTCTAAATGTTTTTATAGCTTTATTAACTTGCTCAAAATTCAATCTAAAAATATAACATCAGATATAAAATATGAAATAAATTTAAATACATTGATGTAGAGCTAATAATAAAATAATTATTGTAGAAATATCTAATTTTCGACTGGATCTACGTATTTTAAGAAAATTGTGATATTTGTTAAGCGAAAAAAATGATTGACGAACGATCAATAAAAATATTAATTCTAATCTTAAATTTATTTCATAAAATACCAAACGACAGTTTATTTATTTTGATAGAACGAGTTTACTATAAAATACATTATATTCTGTGAATAATTCAGAGATTTTTTGAAACAATTAAGGACGATTTGTAAATTTCATAAATATGATATATTCCATGTCCTGCAGTTTTAGTTATTATAGAAATCTGCAAATATAATTATTATAATATTATAAGAATATCGTGAAAAGAAAAATTAATGTGTGAACCAGGAATCGAACCTGGTTCACACATTAATTTTTCTTTCACAATATCATTATAATATTATAATATGATCCTTATTGGAACTGTGTTAAAAATAACAGTATTGGAAAATATTAAAAAATATAATTATGGAAATTAGAAATTCTCACGGATAGGCCTAAATCTTTTTATAGCTTTATTAACTTGCTCAAAATTCAATCTAAAAATATAACATCAGATATAAAATATGAGGGGCACGCCCTAGCGTAGTGGTTAAGGCACTGAGCTACAAGCCGGAGGGTCGAGGGTTCAAGTCCCGTTGAGGTCAGGATTTTTAAACTGACCCAAACCCTCTGGCGGCACTATGGCCCTGGGGTCGACTCAGCCTCTAACGGAAATGAGTACCAGACGCTTGTTCTCGGGTAAAGGCGGCCGTCACGCAGGGCTGAGAACCCGGCTGACATCAAGGGCCGATTGTCTAGAAAAAGTGGGAGCCTTAACCTCCTACTACCCCAAGGGCCTCCTGAGGCCTGTTGTGGGATCACTTTACCTTTTATAAAATATGAAATAAATTTAAATACATTGATGTAGAGCTAATAATAAAATAATTCTTGTGGAAATATTTAATTTTCAACTGAATCTACATATTTTAAGAAAATTGTGATATTTGTTAAGCGAAAAAAATGATCGACGAACGATTAATGCATACGTAGAATGAATACTACTTTAAGTCGAATGTCATAAAATTAATATTCGAATTCATTATGAAATCGATATAATTTGTATTTGATGTTTAATATTTAAAAATGTATTATGTTTGTTCATGTATATTTCATTTTGTAATATTAGGCCTACATTAGCAATAAATCAAATTATTTTATTTTTAAAGAATCATTCCGTCAATATACCAGAGGACCATATAGGCCTATTTACAAAATAATCAAAACTAGAAAATATTAAACAACGTTGAAGAAGGCGGGGGTCAGAAGGCCTATTTAAAAATTCGTTTAGGAAGACTGAGTTTATCAGATTCATTTTCATAATTTAGACATTATAAATATTTATCACTGCAATGTAAAAGTACCGTACACCTACTGCTTATAGGTATATTTTTTCGATTTTTTTTAAGTTAGTCATTCAAATTTTAAAATTACTTCATAGCAAAAGAGAAATATTAAAAAAACTTACACATTGCAGTTCTGATAGTTGTATAAATATAAAAATTATGTATTTAAAACTCAATTTGATAAGAAAATGATAAACAGGTTCTAACTTGAGCAAGTGTTTGAGAAATAAAATTAAATATGTCATTAAAGAAGTAAAGTGTTACAATCTTAAAACAAATACCTGATGCATCAGTCGTCCATAACTAAAATGAACTTCTGTTTAAAAACTTTGAAGATGGAACACAATTCTGAAAGGCCTAGCCTATGTTTTAATAATTTGACAAAGTTATTAAACTGAAGTTCATTTTAGTTGAGGACGACTAAAGTGTCAGGTACTCATTTAAAGATTTTAACACTTTATTTCATAACCTCAACGACGATTCACCATGAATTACAAAAGTATTGATGGCCATGAAAGAATTTTAAATTACAAACAAGCGTATACCATTAAAACGTAGGCGCTAATTTATATGAAATACTGAGTTTGTTGTTCCTTAAATATCCAATAAAATTAATTTGAATGTTGAATCCTTTTGATAAAAGAACAAACTTAAAAGTTTAATCACTTTATTGAACAAAATTATTGTAAGATATTTTTAATTATGTATTAATAATTCTTATATTTTTAACCAATTAAGAAAGATTTGTGAATTTTAAAAATAAGATACTTTTTTGCCCTGAAGTTTTGGTTTTTATAGCAAAGAATCAGGAAATAGCAGCAGCATGAAAACTAGAAATGCTGATGGATAGGCTTAAATGTTTTTATAGATTTACTAACTTAATATTCGGTGCAAATTTAATTTACGAGCAAGTATTATACCTTCAGATATAAAATATGAAATAAATCTAACTTTATTGATGTAGAGCTAACTAATAATAAAATAATCCTTTGAGAAATATTCTATTTTCAACTGAATCTACTTAAAGAAATTGTGATATTCGTTACGAGGGAATATTCCTCTGCAAAAGATGTTTGAATATAAGTACAACTTAAAATACGAATCTTATAAATACATTTCCGATCCATGTTAACAAAAACAGTTTAATATGCAGATACTTTTAAAATATTAAAATGTAGTATGCATTTATGTTTATGTAGACTTCATTTTCACAGGAGTTTTTATAGAATAAAATATATGAATCTGATTTATATTCGGACCGGATTAACTATAAATCTTACCTGAAGCTGCATTTTAGCTGCCTGCTACAGTTACAGCCCGGTTATAATGCAGTGAAACCACGTCACCCGCACGAACTCGTCACACCAGGTACGCCTGCACCCCACTGTTATCCATCATGGATGCGGCCCCTGCAGACCTCCAGGGCTGCTGCCTGTGCACCCCCGCCGCAGCTTGCTGCTGATGATGGTGCGACACCCCATTCATCCCTCTTCTCGCTATCGATGCCTCCCTCTCCAGCGTCGAGTAGTCAGAGTCGATAGAAGAATAAATATGTTCGGAAATAGGACGAGCACTGGAAGTAGACTCCGAGGAATCAGGGCCGCCCATCATGTAGGAGTTGTGAGGCAACACTTGGTGGTAACTGTGCTGGGGATGCCTATGAGTGGGCCTTGGAGACGGAGTAGCTGTCGTCGCTGACGAATAGTTGGCTTCTTCGTTCTCGTGCCTCGCCTCTTGATGATTACTTTGGTTGTTCTGATGTTTAAGCGGTGTTCTCGGCAACGTGGCTGTCGAGGAATAGGCCGGAGGGGCCAGTATCTCGTTGTTGGTAGCAGCCGCCTGCTGGAACAGCGGATGGTTATTTATGTGCATCTGCAGTGTTGGGGACGCAGAATGCGGCTGCTTGGCTTTCTCCAGGTAAGAGTGATGGTGCGCCCCGTTTCCAACACCTGAATCCAATGTGTAGTTATTAATATTCCGACGGTACATGGAACTTTTCCGCTGATTATCACCATTAGGCATAGCATATCTCAGTCTTTCCCAGAATCGTTTTTTCTCCCCATCTTACGCGGGCTCCAGTCTTCAGATAAGGCCTCAAGTCAGGATCGAGTTCTGCTTCTGGCAAGCTACTTCCTTCCTCCACAAGAACCAATTTAAATATTCTACCTTTCAGGGCCTCGTGTAAGGCTGATCTGAATTCAAAGCGGGACCACTCAGTCTGCAAGAAGTTGCGAGATAAAACCAGAATGACTCTGCGACTTGCTTCGGCTGCTTCCACCACCACGGGAGAAGCAGAATGTTGCATGTAGGAATGATGCGTGAGATCACGGTAATGTAAACAAAGTTGGAAGGATGGATTACCATGCTCCAACTCGGCTACTATTGACTGAAGTACAAATTCTTCGTCCTTAGGACTGTAACAAACGTAACCATCATACAGTTTCTCCCTGTCCTCTGCAAAGTGTTTGGAGGAACCAGTTTTAAATTGGAAGAGTCGGATACCGTATCGCGAGTACACCCACACTCTCATCGGCTCTCGAAACACAAACATGAGTACAGTTAACAAGAGGATCAGAATGAATGCAGATAAAGTTACGATCACCATAGGCAAATAATCCGATACAATAAAGCGTTCAATAACAGAGCCGCCCGAATAATAGTCGCTACAGGCAGTGTTGTTTAAATCCACGGCACGCCTCTTTCAGGTGGTTTAGATTCGTTGTTCAAGCACGTTATGTCCTCACTGTCTATCACTTTACGAGCATTATCTGCCACCCAGATTTGTAGTTCCTGTAAAAACTTGCATCGGCACGACCAATTATTGTTTCCTAGCGAGATTTCCACTAAATACGAGTTCAATGTCAACTGCCAAACTGGGAACGTTATCAGTCTATTTCCATCCAATCTCAATATTTCTAAAGACCTAAGCGGGAACAATGTGACGTTGCCAATAAATGCTATCAAATTATTCTGCAAATAAAGTTCTTTTAGATGAGCTAAATGTTCAAATTCAAAACCTTTCAACTCGCGAATTCTGTTATCTTCCAAGTGTAAAATCTGCAATGCATTCAGTCCATTGAATGTCCGATTCTGAATCGATTCCACTCTGCTAGCGTTTACAAAAAGAACTCTCATATTCTTTCGCCCTATAAACACATGGTTTTGCAGTTCACCAAAGTTATTTCCATCTAAATAAAGTTCGGTAGCGTCCATTGGAATACGTCTCGGAATCTGACTCGTAGCGAGGCTCGAACAGTCTACTACATTAGTTGTCCATGTCTGATCGTGATAGCACGTACAGTTCGAAGGACAAGTCATCTCACAATCACACGCATCGAAATCACAACAATGGCACAATGCGAAGCAATGAGTTTCATACGTACACAAGAAATTTGATGGCTTGGCATCGATTGCAGGCAGAGTGGGCAGGCCACGTGAATACGTCATCTTGCACATTATGTTGTCCAGGTCCATAACTCTGGGATGTTGGCGGAGCTGGGTCATGTTGTTTATCATTTGCAGCCACTCCATAGAACAGTCACAATGGAAAGGATTTCCACCTATGTAGAACTCAGGAAGGGTTTTGTTTTCTGGAACAGGGGACAGTCTGAGCGCATTCAAATCCAATTTCACAAGTTCATTAGCGTACATGTCAACCCTCACGAGGTCGCGCTTATCCAAAAATGTGTTGGTATGAACTAGAGATATCATATTATTATTAATAAACAACAATTCCACACTATTCGGAATAGACATTGTAGAAATCTCAGTTATTCTGTTATGACTGGCATCTAAAGTTTTGATGTGTAGGCCCGTTTGGATCTTGAAATAATTATCAAGTCGCTCAATAAAATTGCCGTGTATGTCCAGCCATTTCAGGTTAACTGGAACAAACGCATAGTCAAACCACACTAAATGGTTATCAGATAAATTAAGCCACAGCAAACTAGAAAGCGTATTAAACACGCCATTGATGTCAGTGAGAAAATTCGCATCCAGACGTATTGCCTCCAACTGAGTATTGTGTTCAAAAGTCCCTCTTTCTATTTGTTGCACTTTATTTTTAGCTAAATTTAACACCTGAAGACTGGTGAGATCCCAAAACATACCACGTGTCAGATTACCAATACTGTTGCCAATTAATCGAAGACCATTTAATTGTTGCAAATTTTTGAAAGATCCATTTTTAAAATCACTAATTTGATTTTCTCCAAGATCAAGAGTTTTGAGAAAAGATAATTCCTTTAGTGCCTCTGGTACTTTTGTAAGAGCATTAGAACTTAAATCAAGTTCTTTCAAATCAGAACAATTTCTGAAAGCCTGAGGGTCAATATTCATAATCAAATTATTGCTAAGTGTCAATTTGCTCAAGACAAAGAGGCCATTGAAGAGAAGAGAACTAATGTGATGCAATCTATTTTCTGCCAGGTTCAAAGTATGGAGATTGTAAAGAGGAAGAAAAGCATTATCTTCTATGTAGCCTATGGAATTGTTTCTCAAGTCTAGAATCTGAAGAAAAATAAATCTTTGAATGTGTGTGCACCAATTCGGGTGAGGGCATTATGCGAAAGATTGAGGACTATTAGACGAATCAAACCTACGAAAGTGCCATCATCTATGTGACTACTACTAAGTTGGTTGTCTGACAAATCGAGAACAAGTAGTTGCTCCAGGCGACGAAACAGACCCCTAGCCATTTCATACAGAGAATTGTGCTGTAGATAAATTTCACGCATTTCCTTGCAGCTCACGAACAAACCAGCTGGTAGCGACTCCAATTTGTTGTTGCTCATATTAAGTACCCGGAGGGAAGCGAGGCCGGATAGGGCATCCCCGGAAATCTCGGCCAGTTCGTTATGTTGTAGATACAGATGTTGTAGTTGCCGGAGTCGCGTTATACCGGAGTCGCCTCGCAGAATCTGCAATTGGTTCCATGACACATCCAGAGCTCGCACATCTAAACCCCCTGTGCACTCATCCCTCGGAATGGAGCTGGTTTCGTAGGCTGGTTGCTTGGAGGCATAACCTAAATTACTAGCGTCTCTAATCCTATTTCGAGTCAGATTCAGAGTTTGAAGATTTCCTAAACTGCAAAACACATCTTCCGCCGGAAATGCCCTGATATTGTTGTCTGCGAGATCCAGTATTTGAAGTTCCTTGAGGCCATATAAACTATTTGGAGCTAACTCGAGCGACTTGCCGGATCCCCACTCTGAATTATACGTATTAATCGATAATCGTTTCAAATCTCTAAGTCCTGTAAATGATTCTGGTGGTAACTGCAAAATTTTACAATCTTCTATAATTAATTCCTCCAGCTGACTAAGTCTATGAAAGGCCTGGGGTGGTAAACTACTTTCGAAAAGAAGTACTTGACTACATCCTACCCTTAATCTGGTTGTACCCTCGACTTGCAGAGCGCTAAGATTAGTTCCCTCTCCGTCAAGCGTTCGCACACGGCACAACACGGACATGCGGCCGGACCCGGTCTCGTTATCCGCACTCCAAGAACACTGATCCGGGGTCTCGTATTTGCTAAAGCTGAGAGTCGGACTGGGCGACATGAGAAGTAACAACGCTAGGATAACCGCGGCTGCCGTCAGCGATACAACACCGCGCCTCCGGCAGGCCATATTCCACAAAACAATGCAGGCCAGTTATATCACGAAACGAATTCGTAACGACAATTGCTCTTTCTCGGCATTTTCTACTTCCCTTGGATATTCAAATCACTATAAACAACACGCGTATTACACACGCAATATCACGTCAGATTTTTACATTGTCAACTTTTTTTTATCAGTACACATTAATAGCTCATAAAAAAACAACTTTCTTCACAGGTTACATGCTTTAAAGTTATTGGCTGGCGTTCTCCGTTAGACATTGCACATTACTAAACGTAGCACACACATATATACACTACACCGAATACGTGCACTGATACGGCTCAGCACAAACTATCAAACTGCGATGGTGTCACGTCGGCAGCGCCGAATCAACTGACTGGTTCTACCGGAGCTGCGGTTCACTATATACTCTTTGTCGGCAAGTACAGCTCTCGCGCGGCAAGTCCCTGCCACCAGACGGCAGCACGGAGCAGCGCATGTCTTCGGCAGGACTAGACGCACCAATCCTGTCCTCACCAACAGTCATCTTCCGATACCAAGGTAGAATGTTCTCCCATGTTATTTAATAAAAACAGACCAGCGCTCCTTCGTTATGCCATAAAACCAAACGTTACATGCAATGTATCTGAACTTTATATAAATAAATATCCTTGATGCTTTAGACATGGGCATATATTAAAATATACAATCTCTGTTAATAATAATAATAATATAAAAACAATAATAAACTGAATGACACTATTGAACTCGGAGTTTCCGTGCCAACATGAATTTTCCATACATCCCTATTTTCAACTGCTTGTTCTCATGAAAGCTTTCAATCATTACCTGTATAATACCTTCCTCAAATCATGGCTAATATTATTCTCCCACCTCATTCTTTGTTATCTGCAGTGAGCTTTCCCTCCTGATTTCCTGTAGCTGTTGTATTATTTAATAATAATAATAATAATAATAATAATAAATAAAAATAATAACAATAATAATACCAATAATAGTAATACTCTTACGCTTCACCAGAATTAAAATATACAGATATTAACAAATATGAATTAAGTATTATTATTATTATTATTATTGAATCTCCAAATATTTAAAACCCTATTTCGCCACCAAGGCATGTTAGGATTGTAACTTAATATAGCAATACTACACTATACTATACATTGTAAAACAAATATCTTATGGTTTGGAATGAGTGTTATGAATTACATAAATCATCTATAAGTGTCTAAGAAAATATTACATATTGTTATGAATATGTGTTATGAATTTCATAAAATGTTTATAATAATTCTGGTTCTTAAAAATCATTTCACACATTTCAGGCAGAACTGCATCATCATTTAAAAGTAAGTTTAACCAGAATCGTTGTCTTTCGAATTTAGGACAATAAAATAAAACAATATGAATTAAGTATGAACCTAGACATAGGGTTAAAGCACAGTAGAGAGTTGGTAGGCCCTAATAAAAGTATAAAACAAAATAATAATAATAATAATAATAATAATAATAATAATAATAATAATAATAATAATAATAATATAATACAATAATCATAATCTATATTTTATCTGATAAAGATAAGATCATAATGTCTTCAATTCCACTTTTCCAGAAATAAATTACACAAATATTAACAATTATGAATCAGCTACAATTTCATTACTAGCATAAAGGCTTTAATGCACGAAATGGAGATGATTAAAATAATATACTGACTAGAATATCGTCAACTTGTGTAATTAGCACATGTGCATGTAAGGCCAGCAGCGGAATGGTGGGTCAAAGCCTCTCTACATCTAAAGCGAAATGGACACCTATATATTGAACAATTGAAATTTAAATATTAGGCTGTATTCGTAAGTAATTTTTGAAAAGTCCGTCCCATACAGAAATACTCTCTTATTTTTTCTCATTTTTCTCATTATTATATATTATTATTATTATTATTATTATTATTATTATTATTATTATTATTATTATTACTATTATCATTATTATTATTATCATCATTATTATTATTATTATTGTTATTATTATTATAGTGAGAAGTACTATCACATAGGGAGCTGAAGTTTGGAAATTCAACAAAAACTTGTCGATGGAAATGGATTTCATAAGGAGAGCAGCAAGATGTTTAAATAAAAAAAATAGGCCTACTGTCATACGAGAAAAAATGAATATTAGATATTCAATAGTATATTATATAAGATACAAAGCAATTAAATTGATTGGGGCATGTACGACGAATGCAAGAAGAAAGGTTACCCAGAAAAAGCATTGGAATGGTGTCCACCTGGAAGAAGAAGGAAAGGAAGACCTCGAAACTCGTGGATGCAAGAAATAAGAACTGGAATGAGAACAAGAACGGAGGACATGGATTGGATGGATAGCGAAGAGTGGAGAAGGAAATAAAACTTTAGGCACGTAAAGATGTGTAAATATTAAAAATATGTATATAAATAAAATCATTATTATTATTATTATTATTATTATTATTATTATTATTATTATTATTATTATTATTATCATTATTGTTATTATTATTATAGTGAGAAGTACTATCACATAGGGAGCTGAAGTTTGGAATTCAACAAAAATTTGTCGATGGAAAAGGATTTCATAAGGAAAGCAGCAAAATGTTTAAATAAAAAAAAAATAGGCCTACTGTCATACGAGAAAAAATGAATATTAGATAATCAATAGTATATTATATAAGATACAAGCAATTAAATTGGTTTGGGCATGTACGACGAATGCAAGAAGAAAGGTTACCCAGAAAAAGCATTGGAATGGTGTCCACCTGGAGAAGAAGGAAAGGAAGACCTCGAAACTCGTGGATGCAAGAAATAAGAACTGAAATGAGAACAAGAGGACAGGAGGACATGGATTGGATGGATAGCAAAGAGTGGAGAAGGAAAATAAACTTTAGGCACGTAAAGATGTTTAAATATTAAAAATTGTATATAAATAAATTATCATTATTATTATTATTATTATTATTATTTTCGAAATTTACAAAATGTGCAAGGTACAGTAAGATTCGATTCATCCATTAGAAAAAGTACCGTAATATATATATATATATATATTATATATATATATATATATATATGTCCACCACTGTGGTCTCGAGGTAGCGTGTGCCTTGTCATGCAGCAAGCCCAGGTTCGATCCCCGGTCGGGGCAGTTTTTCTGGGTGAGGTTTTTATCGGAGTTTTTCCTCACCTGTAAGACAAATGTCAGGAAAAACTTTAAGGCCCCAACGGTCCCCAAAATCATATGGTCATCATCATCAACATCGTCATCATCATCCTTATCATCATCATCCTTCACCGGTGTGGAAAGCAACGCGAAGCTACCACACCTACAATTCCCTAGTAAAGCTGCAAGCATAGCATGAAAATGCTATGATTGCAGTGAAGGACCTGCCTTCGCGGCAGAATACTACTATGGATATATATCCACATCCACCGCTGTGGTCCTCGAGGTAGTGTGCTGCCTTGTCCACGCAGGGGGCCCGGGTTCGATTTCCAGTCGGGACAGGCTCCTGGGTGAGGTTTTTCGGGGTTTTTCCTCACCTGTAAGACAAATGTCATCATCGTCCTTTACCAGTGTGGAAAGCAACGGGAAGCTACCACACCTACAATTCCCTAGTAAAGCTGCAAGCATAGCATGAAAATGCTATGATTGCAGTGAAGGACCTGCCTTCGGGCAGAATTACTATGGATATATATCCACATCCACCGCTGTGGTCTCGAGGTAGTGTACTGCCTTGTCACGCAGGGGGCCCGGGTTCGATTTCCAGTCGGGACAGGCTCCTGGGTGAGGTTTTTCGGGGTTTTTTCCTCACCTGTAAAACAAATGTCATCATCGTCCTTTACCAGTGTGGAAAGCAACGGGAAGCTACCACACCTACAATTCCCTAGTAAAGCTGCAAAGCATAGCATGAAAATGCTGTGATTGCAGTGAAAGACCTGCCCTCGGGCAGAATTACCATGGATGGATATATATATTGGTCGCGGTGGTCTATTGGTTTTGATCGTTGCTTCTAGTCCCGAGGGGATGGATTTCTAGAGTTGAAACATTCAAGTGACGCATCTTCCAGGAGGAACAATGATTCATGGTCCGGAGTTCGAACATTTTTGGGCTCGTAAAAGAACCTCAAGCTTAAATTAGTATCTCTGAGCAAAATTTAACTGGCTTTCCCCATTCAAATAATAATTTGGATTCCTACTAGATGTCTCTCATAGAGGCGTTGATATGACCACATGTCACTCATTCTCATATGTAGGAAAATAAACCTGGTCAAAAAAAGATCCCGCTAGGGAAGTACCCACTTCGTCTTGGGTTAGTGTACATACATAACAGTATATAATAATAATAATAATAATAATAATAATAATAATAATAATAATAATAATAATAATATAATTATTATTATTATTATTATTATTATTCCCTCCCTGGTACCTTTACTCTTTCGTGATGGTGTGGCTTGCGTGGATTTAATGATCCCTAGAGTTATGTTTGGTGGTAGCATCGGTACAGAAAGGGACCCATGCCGGACAGATCAAAGGGGATAATCCAGAGGAAAAATTACCTTGGTCGAAGGAGTGACAATCCTTCAACGTAAAACACAACCGTCAAGAAATGCGGATATGTATTCCACTGGTATGAAGAGCTTATATCAGCATGGACATAAAACTTCTCTTTGTTTTAGGTTCATGACCTGTTCCATCCAAAATTAAGAGTCCCTCCATCTCTTTTTTGGGTCCTTCTCCCATCCTCTGGTAAGTTATCTCTTGCTATGCGTACAATTCTATCTGGTGTCATGAGGGATACAGTGTATGTTGGTTCCATTCAAATCTTCTTTTTTCCACCCATTCACATTTACCTGAATATTCAGCTGCCTTCTTATTTCTTCATTTCTAATTTGATCTTTCCTTGATTTACGTACAATATTCCTCGGAATATTAATTTAATTTGTTTCTTTCTAAGTTTGTTCTGTTTTAACAGTGTCTGCTCTTGTTTCGGAGGCATACGTCATTATTGGGCGTATCACTGCTTTATATATTCTTGTTTTTGATATCTTTATTTAAGTACTTGTTTTTTCCATATGCTATCATTAATACACCAAGCCACTCTTGCTGCTTTATTAGCCTGATGTGTGACTGTCATTATATGATCTCCAGCTAGTTATTTTCCACACACGCAATATTTGATTACCATAACCTGCTCAATCTCTGTAATGCATAATAGCACGCATTTGCAGAATTGAGCCTATGTTTAATTTCTTTGTGCATCTCATTCCTATTTGTGGATGTCCCAACTCCTTTCAAAAAACGTTAAACTGAAAATATATAAAACTATTATTCTAAGTAAAGTAAAGTGATCCCACAACAGGCCTCAGGAGGCCCTTGGGGTAGTAGGAGGTTAAGGCCTCCCACTTTTTCTAGACAATCGGCACTTTATGTCAGCCGGGTTGTCAGCCCTGCGTGACGGCCGTCTTTACCCCCCAGAACAAGCGTCTGGTACACTCATTTCCGTTAGAGGCTGAGTCGACCCCAGGGCCATAGTGCCCGCCAGAGGGTTTGGGTCAGTTTAAAAATCCTGACCCCAACGGGACTTGAACCCTCACGACCCTCCGGCTTGTAGCTCATTGCCTTAACCACTACGCTACGGCGTGCCCCAACTATTATTCTACCAGTTATATTATATGGGTGCGAAACATAGACTCTTACTTTAAGGGAGGAAAGGAGATTACAAGTATTTGAGAATAAAGTTCTTAGAAAAAATTTTGGACCAAAGAGAGATGAACAGACATGTGAATGGAGAAGACTACATAACAATGAACTACATGGTCTTTATAGGAAGCCAGATATAATAAGAACAGTTAAGTCTCGTAGACTGCGATAGGCAGGACATGTTGCACATATGGGGAATGAAAGACTTGCATGGAAGCTTCTTGTAGGAAAGCCAGATGGAAAACGCCCAGTTGGTAGACCAAGAATGAGGTGGGGAAATAACATTACCTATGATTTGAGGGAAGTAGATTATACAGGAATGATTGGAAAGCATTAGCTCAGGATAGGGATGTATGGAGAGCTTATGTCCGCGCGGCCATGAACCTACGGGTTCGTTAGTGCCAGTGAGTAAGTAACCTGCTCAATCATTTTGTAACTCTAACTTGCACCTTAAAGGGACTTCACTTATTGTCATCGTTTTGGATTTTGCTAACAATATTTTCATATTGACCTTTTTGAAAATTACAACAAAATTATCTCAATAAAAATTTCTAGATACAATTTCTTTTCAGGATGAACAACAAGAATTTAGACTAGGACGGTCTTGTATAGATGCTATTTCTATAGTTGGACAAGTCTTAGAAAAGGCCACTGAATTTAATAAACCTGCATTTTTATGTTTTATTGATCTCGAAAAGACATTTTATAGGCCATGAAACTAAGGTTTCGAAAGTACCAGTGAGTTAGTATTATTATTATTTATATTATTATTATTAATTCAGTGAAATTATTTTATATTGGTTTTAAATTATCATATATTTAATATTTCCGTTAGAAATCCGTCACTTGTTTCACTTAGATCAATAACCGTCACGCAAGATGGCATTTTACAGACTTTGAAATTGCTCTAATACAATTCTGTACGTGGGAATACGTAACTAGCACAAATTTATCATATCTCTTGAGAGAACATACTGTATTGCCGCAGGAAACATCTGATCTGTATTAAACAGAAATCACTTACATCAAATTAGAAATAGAGAAACTTTTATCATTAGTTTTGTGCTCCACGATTTTGTCAATATCCAGTGACACCAATCATTTTATCCAGCATACACACAATATTAATATAGTCTATACACAGTTATTCATAAGTAAAGCGTAACAGCATTAGAAAACAGTTTAAAAAATTTAAACACATCAAATTAATATTTTATGAAAATTGTTTTACAAAAAAGTAACAACATTTTCACCCATTAATATGTAATATAACGATGTAATATAATAATATACTAATATAAATATAAATAATAATAATAATAATAATAATAAATAATAATAATAATAATAATAATAATAATATATCTAATAATAATAATAATAATAATAATAAAAAACAATAATCATAATAATAATAATGGTTTATTTTGCCTATTGGATTAAGACCATAAGATCTTCTCTTTCACGTCACCTGGTTAAATTATCATCATCATCATAGTTCACTATGAATTTAGGCAATTTGTTGACCTGTTTCAGCCTCAATGGAAATACCTTCCAAAAATCTTTTGAGTGAACGTCCGGTCTTCTTCTACCTGCAGTTAATTGCTTAACATCTGCTTGGGTATCCTGTTTTTCCTCCGTTCGATGAACATGCTGCAACCATCTTGACTTATAATCAGAAATTTTGTTTTCTGAAGGTTCCATGTGTAATTCTTCTAAGATGTCTTGTTTTTTTCTTACGATCTAGTAGTGTGTATCCTGCAGTCCTTCGAAGATATCTCTTTTCAGCAGATCTAAGTCTCGGTATATCCTTCTGTTTCAATGTCCATACTTCGCTACCATACAAAAAAGTTGGAAGAGTTTATACACTTTTAATCTTCAATGTTTTTGGATTAACTGTAGCTTGAAAATAGAATTTATTAACCTTAAAGTCTTTTAAAATTTTGAAATATTTGTATTTACATCCTTTTTCTTCTTCATATGATATATTGCATCTTATATTTGTAAAATTATTCACCTCTTCCAAAATGTATCAAGAACAATTTTACTTCTGACAGGACCTACAGCTTGAAATGCCATAACTTTTGTTTTCTCTGTAGATATTTTCAATCCGCTAAATTATACAGATAATATTAATTAAGAAAGATATAAATTTATATCAATAATAATAGGCCCAAATATTATATTCTTAAAGTACATGACCAGCACTAAACAAAATAGAATACGTTTCTGTATTGTTATATTTTTTCTTTTTTTTTTTTTTTTAAGATCGAGACGTCAAGAATTAAGTTAATGTAGAATTAACGTTAACATGTTTGTAGAGAACAGTATCGCCTACATCGAAAGGCAACTTCTCTTGACAGAAGAATGTGGTGGGTTGCAGATGTACATGATACGTGTTGGGGAGTATTGACGCTAGAAGACCAAATTGTGTGAAATCTAGCAGAATCGAGCTGAATAAAGGGGACTCCCAACACCAGATGCTCGCCCAATCAAACAATCCTAGTAATTAGATCCTGACAAAAACCTTTTATACATGTTCCAAGATTAACATCCCATAAAGCTATTCCTCGTCCTCAATACTAACAATAATAGTAACATAATAATAATAATAATAATAATAATAATAATATAATAATAATAATAATAATAATATAATAATAATAATAATAATATAATAATAATAATAATAATAATAATAATAATAATAATAATAACAATAAATAATACAAAATATTAATTATAATAATAATAATAATAATAAACAATATAACAATAATTAACCAACTAACTCACTGGCACTATCGAAACCGAAGGTTCATGTTCAAGTTCTCCATACATCCCTATCCTGATCTAATGTTTTCCAATCATCCCCTGCATAATATATTTCCCTCAGATAATGGTTAATGTTATTCTCCCACCTCATTCTTAGTCTTACCAACTGAGCGTTTTTCCTATATTTTTCCTATAAGAAGCTTCCATAACCTTCTTTCATTACCCATTCGTGTCATATGACCTGCCCATCGCAGTCTACAAGACTTAACAGTTCTTATTATAACTGGTTTCCTATAAAGATAATGTAGCTCACTTTTATGCAGGCTTCTTTATTTCGTCTGTCTGTTCATCTCCCTTTGGTCGAAAAATTTGACTAAGAACTTATTTTCAGATACTCGTAATCTTTTCTCCTCCCTTCTAGTAAGAGTCTATGTTTCGCATCCAAATAATATAATGGGAGAATAACGATTTTACATATATTTAGTTTTAGGCCTAACTTTTTTGAGGGAAGTTGGGAAAAGAATCCCTGACATGCATAATTACATGCATTTTTAGAATTCAGCTTATGTTTAAATTCTTTGTTCATCTCATTCCTGTTTATATTGTTCCTAGGTATTTGAATTTAGCCACTTCTTCTAAAAATTTTCCTCATTTGCCATCACAATATTGTTAATATTAATAAATAATAACGATAAATACAGTAATAATTATAATATTCTTTTTTTTTCAAATGCAGGTTGTCTTTCGACATTCCTGGTGTTCTCTCCTGGAATGGTGTACTTGTAACCCACTTCTGAGGTTGGGGCGCCTGGAAGGGGGGTTACGTTGCCCCGATGATATGATGGGTGATGATAATGATAGTGATGCGCCAGGAGAGTCCCTAATCCTAAGCTTAATCTAAGATGAATATGAATGATGATGATTGCGATGGCCATATGATTTCGGGGACCGTTTGGCCTTAAAGTTTTCCTGACATTTGTCTTACAGGTGATGAAAAATCCCGAATAAAACCTCACCCAGAAAAACTGTCCCGACCGAGGATCGAACCCGGACCCGCTGCGTGACAAGTCAGCACGCTACCTCGAGGCCACAGCGGTGGACATAATTATAATATAGGCCCTACATGAAGTAAAATATAACAATAGACTAATATTAATAAAACAGTTAAAACAATATTGAATACAAAAATTATATTAGGCCTAACAAAAAATCTAACAATAACAAAATATATAACAATAATTGTTGTTTTCTGCTGCTTATCCCAGGTTCTTCTAAACCATGTCCACGAGTTTTTTGATTTGAAGTAATTTTATTACTGATCTCCAGATTGATTCCAGAGATCCGTTGCTGAGCTATTCATCATCGGTCCTAACCCGTTTGGAAAATGAGGAGGACGGGGAGAACACTTAATTAAAAGATCTCGGCTCAACTTGTCCGGCTCTCAGTACCCGACAATGGATCCCAGACTAGGTAAATGCAGTGGCTGTCCTTATTAAAGGGCGGCTACATACGGCGTCTATATTCCTAGTTGGAGGGGGCATGCACCTTGGGCAAAGCAATACTGCCACAATGATGCGTCTTCATCAGCAGTAGCACTCTCCTTCAGGCATCTCTAATCAGCCACCATTCTTCGATTCCCAGCTTTCTCAGATCATTCAAAATTCCATCCATCCAACGAATTCTCGGTCGTCCCACATTCCTTTTACCTTCAAATTTACATTCCATGGTTTTCATTAGTACCTCATGTTCAGTCATTCTTTGTATGTGCCCTGCCCATCGAAGTCTTGGAAACTTTAATTGATGTAAGCACATCAGGAGACTTATACAACTGATAGAGTTCAGAATTATAGCCTATATTACATACCATTAATCATTATCCTTTGTAGCGTATTGGACAATAGAATTTCTTAATATCTTTCTCAAATTAACCCAGTCTTGACATTTCGGTTTTGGACATGTTTCACTTTAAAACTCCAAGCGCGACAGGCCTAGAAGTCACTTGGCCTACACCACATGTGTTAATCAGAGAGAAAGCTGATCGTATGCCAATTTAGGGGTGACGTTGTCAGCATGTCGGGTCCGCCAGCCGTTATAGCTGATCTACTTATTGTAGCTATCCAAATGACTCACGATGCTGGAGGGCATCGGTCCCATACTGGCCGAAATTTCATGAGAAAATTGTCTTCCCATATGGGGACTCCAAACAGCGCAAGTCCCGTAGCTCTGCGCCAAGGCTCCTTGCTTCATTCACCACTCGGCTACGGCGTGGGGCACACACAAACACACACACACACACCCACGCATACATGCACGCGCACGCACACATACAAACAAACACACACACATTTATTAATGGACTCAGTCTTGACATATCGATTTTCGATAAGGTCCATGTTTCACTGCCATATATTAATATTGGTTCCACCAGAGGTTTTATATAGGGGTCATTACATTTTGTTTCTCTTGTAACAAGCCTTACTTAAAGTGTCTCAAGAATCCAAGTGATGTATCTTATTTCTTGTAAAATCGAAGGATATGCAGTAACGATAAGATTATTGCTGAAAGATATGCCGCACGTCGGAATGTCCTAATCTTCCTCTCATGGGTTATCTGCGCTACTCTCAATAAAATAACTTATAATTAATTGAGAATAATTAGAAAACAATACGTGACAGAACAAAATAAAAACCAGATCTAGAATCAGCACGTCGATCTCTACCTTAGAACATAATTCCAACATTTGGCGAGAATTCGTTGTCGACCATTATTACGAATATTTGAGAATAAAGTGATTAGGAAAATGTTTGGACCAAAGAGAAACGAACAGACAGGTTAACGGAGAAAACAAAAGTGATCTACATGGCCTCTAACAGAAACAACACACAAAAAGATTAGTTAAGTCTCGTAGAATGCGTTTGGCAGAACATGTAGAACAAATGGGCAAATTAAAGATGAGAATGGATTTTTCTTGCAAGAAATCCAGAAAGAAAGCGCCCAATGGGTATGCCAAACATGATATGAGAGAATAACATTCATCATGATTTGAGGGAGACAAATTATACATGGAGTGATTGGAAATTATTGACTCCGAATGGGAGTAGGCCTATGTGGAGAGCTTATGTACGCACGACCCCGTACCTTCAGGTTCCATAGTGTCGGTTAGTGGTTAGTGTGCGGTGGATAGAGCACATGGAACGAATGGGACAGAAAGGGAGGCATGGTAACTTTTGGTACCGGTACTATACCAGAGAGGTAGTGCCCAGCAGTTAGGACAACGATGAGGTGGGAGAACAACATTAAACGTGATTTGACGGGGGCGAACTACAAGAGAATGATTGGAAAATGTACTTTTGAAATCCAGAATGGGTTGAAGCAAGGAGATGCACTATCTCCTCTATTATATAATTTTGTACTAGAGCATGCCATTAAATCTTTAGAGAATGAGGAAGGCTTACAACTCAATGGTATTAATAAGCTGTTAGTTTATGCTGGCTATTTAACTCATGCCACAAATGGGAGTCAATGACCAATCACGTTTCAATGATTTCTGTTTTACAACCAATCAGAGTCGTGTTTCACGAAATATTTATCAGTGTTAAATTTACCATATTAAAGAAAGCTCCTCCTTTTTAATATTCTGAACAGGTCTGGCCATTATTTTGCAGTGACTGAGCCTGGAAGAAATACGGCTACCAGATTGTATATAGTGCATAGATGTCAACACATAGGGCTTGCAGGAGTTAATATAAAAACATTTGTAGCAATTTATTATACCACCAAAAAAAAAAAATCAATGTTTGCACTTTCTTAAATGTATTTTTTCCCAGGTAATAATCCAGAAAAATATAATTGTCATGTTTACATCATACGACATCAGAAAATGAATTAATATACAGTTTGATGTGTTTCATTTTTTTCTCCACTAGAGAGCATTCTTACAATATTGCGTCCCTTTGGCAATAAACAGTATGATCTGGTTGCAGTGATAAACAAAAGAAGCAGATGAAGCGTACCTATCGTTTCTCATTTGTTTTCAAACATCGCCGTTTACATTAAAGATATTTTAAAATACATATAGTTAAATAATGATGTGTGAGTAAACAGCTTAATTTTATTCGTTAAATAGTCCTAACAAATGCCACTCTTGATTTCCAAATTCTCTAGATAAATTCACTCCTCACTTCGTGAGTCGTGAATTGATCGATCATTTGTAAATCAATCGTGGCATTACTTATGATGATGTAGTACTACTGGCCGATAGAGAGGAGATACTAAAGGGTAACACGCACACACTATTGAGTAACACTAAGAAATTAGGACTAGAAGGAAATATCAATAAAACTAAATATATGGTCACACGTAGAAATACATTATATTATGGAAATGGACAGCTAATGACAAATGGGGGAAATTTTGAGGAAGTGGCTGAATTCAAATACCTATGAACAATTATCACAAATAGGAATGAGATGCACAGAGAAATTAAACATAGGCTCAATTCTGGAAATGCGTGCTATTATGCATTGCTGAGACTCTTGATGTCCCAACTCCTTTAAAAAAATGTTAAACTGAAAATATATAAAACTATTATTCTACCAGTTATATTATATGGGTGGAAACATGGACTCTTACTTTAAGGGAGGAAAGGAGATTACAAGTATTTGAGAATAAAGTAATTAGGAAAATTTTTGGACCAAAGAGAGATGAATAGACAGGTGAATGGAGAAGACTACTTAACAATGAAATACATGGTCTTTATAGGAAGCCAGATATAATAAGAACAGTGAAGTCTTGTAGACTGCGATGGGCAGGACATGTTGCACGTATGGGGAATGAAAGACTTGCAGGAAGACTTGCATGGAAGCTTGTTGTAGGAAAGCCAGAGGGAAAACGCCCAGTTGGTAGACCAAGAATGAGGTGGGAGAATAGCATTAAGTATGATTTGAGGGAAGTAGATTATAAAGCGAATGATTGGAAAGTATTGACTCGGGATAGGGATGTATGGAGAGCTTATGAACCTACGGGTTCGATAGTGCCAGTGAGTAAGTAAGTAAGTAAGTAGCTGAGGATGGGGATGAATGATGAGCGTATGTATTCATGGCACAAACCTTCAGGCTGGATAGTGCCGGTAAGTTAGTCTGCGGTAGGCAGACGAGTGGGACTGAAAGGAAGGTAACTTTTAGTATCGTAAGTAAAACCAGAGATGAAGTGCCCAGTAGGTAGGACAAGGATGAGGTGGGAGTATAACATTAAACATGATGGAATGGTTGGAAAATATTAGCTCAGGACGGGGATGTATGCAGAGCTTACGTACACATGACAAGAACTTTCAGGTTCGTTACTGCCGGTGGTAGTTACTATGAAATGGATAGGAGATATGGCACGAATAGGGGCAAACAGAGACATGGTAACTTTTAGCCATCATCATCATCTTCTTTGAAGAAGTAAATTGCTGTCCCAAGTTGTGGCGACGTTTTGAAGCAGTAATTCTCTTCATGCCCGATGTTGTAGTAACATTTTGAAGGATTGGTATCTCAAAATTAATTACTGGTTCAGGTTGGGTTTTATTTTCGGTAGAGCCGGATTCTCTTCTCAAGGTCGGAAGTTGGTACACTGGATAGGAAAACACTTTAAAATCATTTAAAACTGTTTCTTGTAGAAATAATTTCACATTTATTCACTTTGTAAAGTTCCAGCAGATTAAGTAAATGAAGGTGGTATTATTCTTCACCGTCAATTAAAATACATTATTTTCTTTCCTGGAATCAATTATTCTTGTATTAAATATTACATTTTATCTTGAGAACTCTTCTTGCTTCTATCTTTGTGGAAAGTTATATGCAGAATGACTAGTATAATTCTTTTATAATTTTAAACAACATTATTACATCACATGATAGTAATTTTAAATTCTATTGGTTAATAGTCCATTAAATACCAGGTTTAAATTTGATTTGTTAAATCAAAAAGTTAATTGTTTTAACATCCAATCAGAGTTTAGTTTACTTTCATTAAAAATATGAAGTTAAGCAGGTGTTCTTATTACAGTTATAACAGAAAGCTTTATAATTCTGACAACAATGACTTAAAACAATTTTTAAAAACATTATTAAGAAAGACTGTTATGTAATACAATTTCTTTAATTGTTACTGAGACATTTTTATTCAACAATGAACACAATGAATTATTTAGACGTTTTTCTCTATTTAAGTTATATTTAAATATTAAAATAATTTTAAAATACAAAATTATTAACTTTAACTTTCATATTTATTATGATATTAAAATCCTGCTTTATCTTCACTTCAAGGTTTAGGCTATTCGCCTGTTCCGAATTCACAATGATTCCTTCCATCTCTTCCTAGGTCTTACTACATCTCTTAATTCCTTTGGTTTATAATTATATGCTATCTTGAGCAACCTTGTTTCTTCCATTCTCTGAACATGCTCTTCCCAGCCGACGCGGTGTTGTTGAATTCTATAATTTTTAAAAAATATATTTCTAATTCATATATATTTTTTAATTTTTTATGTGGTTCAATTTTGTGCATCCTTTGGTTCTTCTTAGAAAAGTAATTTCTGCACTTTGTATTCTACTCGAACTCCTCTTATTTGTTGCCCAGGACTCGCTAACGTATAAAAGTACTGGTACCGCCATTGTTTTGTAGAACTTCAATCTTGTATCCATCCTTGTT
This sequence comes from Diploptera punctata, assembly GCA_030220185.1. NCBI lineage: Eukaryota > Metazoa > Arthropoda > Insecta > Blattodea > Blaberidae > Diploptera > Diploptera punctata. Next base: position 49,456 of record JASPKZ010000593.1, on the reverse strand, counting down.
TTATGTTTTAGTGTTCTATGAATGGTGCCACATATCATTTGAAATTTTGATAATTTATTGTCTATATCATTTATTGTTCCATATCCAGAAGACAATTCGCAACTGGATAAATAAAATTCACTTTTAGTATCGTTAGTAAAACAAGAGATGAAATGCCCAGTAAATAGGCCTAGGATGAGGTGGGAGAATAACGTCAAACATGATTTGACGGGGGTGAACTATAAGGGAATGATCAATACTTGTAAAATTCATTGTAAATCACAATTAAGGATATGCAGTGATTTTTTTTAAATATTAAAATAAGTATCTAACATGTCAGTCGTCCTCAATTTATATGGACTTAAAAAACTTCTTCATTAGTTAAAACCATGTAGACCTTTCGAACATGTTCCATCTTCGGCATGCCATTTGGCCTACATGGTTTTAACTAATTGATGGAGTTTTTTTTAAAGAGAAATCCATTTTAATTAAGGATGACTAACATATTTTAATATTTAAAAAACTATACAAGAGAACGATTGAAAAATATTAGCCAGTAAGTTTGCTTGTTTGTTGTGAAAGTAGGATAATTTTAACTTGGTGAACAGTTCTGTTAACATGAAGGTACCGCCACTGATACATTCTTATATCTGACAAGACGTTTGAGTAAGTGAGAAGTATTTGAAGCCAGAAGGGAAAGGCAATATCTGATTTATTGCTTTATTCTAGCGTTGCGTTATAAATTATTTTGCCTCCAGATTATGTTGTTGACGAGCCATTAGACGTCCGTTTTGATCCCATTGTTATGTATAAAGGGAAAGTGTAATTCAATTGAAAGCGAGTATTCATACGAGGTAAAGTTAATAATGAAGTATGATATACATACAGCGTGGGAGGATCCCATTCAATGAAATGTTAGACTTATATGATTTATTGAACCAGTTTGACTTAAACAAGTTCGCCATGAGAACCAGAAGCAAGTTGTTCTAATGTTTGTAAGGAGCTGCTTCATTTTACAAGATTTCAACATTAAATATTATGTTATATTATTTTATATAACGACGCTCTTTAACAACTATCTTATTTCTTATTTATGAAAATAAATTACAATACGTGTTTAATCAACTGGCATATCAGTGGTTGATTAGTAAGACAATCTTATTTTTGGTCCATTTCGTTTACCATCGTTACTAATATCTAGCTCAGAAGATGGTCTACAGAAATCACTCTTTCAATTAAAAAAACATTATATAGAATTACAATCTCAAAATATCAATAAGTACAATGAAAATTTTGGCTTTTAAAGGATCAGATGCCATAAAAGCTAAAATAATTCTGAAGGGGAAACCCGTTGAACAAGTGAACCATTTTAAATACCTGGGTTATGAAATCTCCTGTTTTAAAAATGAAGATCTTTTTAACAAACTTAATAAATTTAATTACATATGTGGCACAATTAAGATAATATTTAAAAAATACAAGAAAGTAAACAAAACTAAAATTTGATAAAGCTGTGGCTATCCCCTTGCTGTTGTATGATAGTGAATTTTTGGTTTTAACTAAAAGAGAAGATAAGATCATAGAAGCAGCTGAAATGAAATTTACAAGAAGTGTAGCTGGCTGAAAACTTCTAGATAAAATAAGAAGTGAAGATAGGCCTATTAGAAATGAGCTAAATACTTTTTAAACTTTTAGATAAAATAAAACACTCCAGATAAATCTAGGAAGAACATGTTCAAATAATGAAAGTTGAACGCATACTAAAAATTACACTTAGTTACAAATCAAAAGGAGACAAGAATATTGGTAGACTGAAAAAGAGATGGATTCAACTTTTTGATTGAGAATCTATGAGACCGGAACAAGCCACATGGGTTTAATCAGTGATTGTTGATGATTATGATGAACTTTACTTTATGGAATGAATGTGATGAAATACATTCTACGGTGATATGTAGTCTGTTATAGTGTTCTTGATTCGACACACATCAAGCATTCATACATATGACTCATACCGCCATTTATTTAAGCTGGGCTCAAAAATTAACTAATATATCTTGTAGGATATATTGCCAATTTAAGAGTTAATTAAATATTAATATATTATGATACATTGGGACGAAGCAAACATGGCGATTGCTAGAGATAATTTTTATTTTCGGATTTCAGTAAATCTCCACTTTGAATGGTCGGACTTCGCTGATATATTGAGTTTCGTTGCGAAGCACAGAAAGTTGCGACAGCTAGAGTTTTAAATTTTCGTTTCAAGCGAACTCCTACATTTAATGATCAGATTTTGCTGGTCCGACCTTATTTTTTTAATTGATTGGCAGGCCTACTAGCCAAGGTTGGTTCAGAGTAAACAAAATTGCGGCCGCTAGAGCGTCTATATATATATATATATATATATATATATATAGGCCTATAACTTTAACTTCTTCTTGTTTTCTTGTTAAATAATTTCTAACTTTGCATTGGTGTGGAATATCTTTTCAGCGGGCATATATAAGTTTTATATATATATATTTGGTCATGGTCATTTTTTATGTCTACTAGTAGATAGGATCGGTGAAGATCTGTACAATTTGTTTAAAAAAATTCATGAGTGAGAACATCTTTAATATATATTCATTTCTTCGGAATTAGCTAATAACCGAAAACATAGCAATCTACATTGTTCACAGCTAACGTTTTGTTGTTGAGAGGGAGAAATAAAATAAAATGTTTTATAGTATTTTTATTTACAGATGCTTTACCAACTAAGAATATATTGCATCTGGTAAATTTACGCATATCTACAGTAGTAGGCTATTACTTTCTAATGTGTACGAGGTATCTTGTGTTTTTCTGTAGAAAATCGTTCGCATTATCTAACAGTGATTATTATGAAATTGATCCCAATAAAGAATTCCAATCAAGTCAACTTACTGACGACGAGGAAATTGCGGAATTATCTTTAATGATGTTGATCGGCGCTGGAGTATAAACCCGGGCCTTCCCATTTCTAGTCTCAAACGCTATCGTACAATACAACTTTGGCAGATTATTATTGTAGAGATTTGTTATTATAGTTAGTATAACGAGCCACCGCTGAATGGGGCATGCAGGATTCAACAAGGTACAATTTATGTGACAGTAGTTATTGAGAAAACATCACGTCGTTGCAAAACTTGCCCACATGTAATTAAGAAGAATAAATAGGATAACAGAAGAGAAGTTGGTAGGAGTGTCTATTCGACTATTAACCATAATATTAATGACAGATTTTAAATACATTTTAAATAGAGTTGATCTTATTAATGTTGTGACTTCATCGCTTGTACTTAGGCCTAGCAAGTTTATATTCATTTTACATTTAACAAAATTTCAATTATTTTTAGAAAAAAAAAACAATTTACTGTCCATAGGTGACCAACAATGTATATTTAGAAGAAATCTATCTATAACAGATCAGATTTTTAGTACAATATAATTCTTGAAAATAAATATTTTTGAACAAGATGACTCTGTTCATCTACAGTATGTAGATTAAAAAAAAAGTGGTGTCTTGATGCAGAGTTATTGGTATTGCGCTGGTTCGAGTCATGGGGAAAGAAATTGTATAATTGAATTTCGGCCAGTACGGGACCGGTGCCCACCAAGCATCGTGAGGAATTTTCGTAGCTAGTAAAAGAAGCGGTTCCAGGTTTTGAAAACCAGCTATAACGGCTGGGGACCAAACATGCTGACCATATGTCATCCGTATGCTGGTTGGATAATCGTTCACCTCTGTGATTAACAAATGAGGCGGTCAGAGGACAACGGGTACAAGTGACAAAACATTAGTTTGGAGAAAATTAAGTTTAAAAATCAATGAGAATATAAAATTCCAGAAACATCTGACAAGTCTCATTAATTGTGTTTGTGTTCCATATATATATATATATATATATATATATATATATATATATATATATATATATAGAAGAGAGAGAGAGAGAGAGAGAGAGAGAGAGAGAGAGAGAGAGAGTCCATTTATCCGTAAAATATGAACAGATTCAATATAAACATTAGCCCATACTACTGTATAACTTTTTTTTATTTCAACCCTAGCAATACCAACCGGGGAGGGTACATTATGCCCACCTTCTGACATTTTAATCATTATGTATTTTAATTTTTTTTTAATGGAAGCATGACGTTAATAGTTATTGTCAGTTATTGTCTCTAGTATTGAAATACATAATTATTTGTAAGTTTTCATTATTGGTTATTTCATGAAACAATGACCTATTAGTGTCCACCACTGTGGTCACGCAGCGGGCCCGGGTTCGATCCCCGGTCGGGGCAGTTTTTCTGGGTGAGGTTATTATCGGGGTTTTTCCTCACCTGTAAGACAAATGTCAGGAAAACTTTAAGGCTCAAACGGTCCCCGAAATCATATGGCCATCATCATCATGATCATCCTTATCATTATTATCATCATCATCATCCTTCACCGGTGTGGAAAGCAACGGGAAGCTACCACACCTACACAATTCCCTAGTAAAGCAGCAAGCATAGCATGAAAATGCTATGATTGCAGTGAAGGACCTGCCTTCGGGCAGAATTACGATGGATGGATCTATTAGTACGGTCATAAAGTACCCCCCCCCCCGTTGGTAGTTCTTGTGACGCATAACATGGCTTGAATTTCTTTTCTTAGCTTCTTCAATAATGGTTTTTTTATATCTCTAATTTTACTTTTACCAACAATGTTGTTGGTTTATATAATTTATTCTTTCATTATTGATTTATCTGAAAGTTTGTTCTCTTATATCAATTTGAGAATGCTTGGCCTTCTCAACGAGTTCTTTTCATAATTTTCTATCCTGGACACATTTGTTCCAATTTTTTTTATCTTCATCAATTTTATATCATTTACAACATCATCTTCCCATTTTTTTTGTCGTCCAATATATTTAGGGATTAATGATTTCCTTTTGTAGATCTTTTTTACAATCCTTTCATTACCCATTCTATATGTGTGTTTAATTCAGCTTAATGTTTGTGCTTTAATTAAGTTAATTATATTTCTGTTTTTGATAATTCTATTTAATTATTCATTTGTTCAAATTCTGCATGATCCCAATATTTTCTCATTATTTTCCTATCGTAAACTAAACGCTTTTGCTTTTCTGCTTCTTTAAGTGTCCAAGTTTCACTAGAATAGGTTACAACTGGTCTTATAACTGCAAAGTACAGTTTACATTTGGAGTTTTCAGAGATTAGTTTTCCCTTAAGTAATGGTAAATTGCATAAAAAGCTTTGTTACCAAGTACTATACTACCAATTCAAAATCCATTATATCCACATATGAAAGAAGAAAGAGGAATAGAATTCACTGATGTAACAGAAACGAAGCTCAGTTCGCATGTTGGGGAGTTAGCGATGCGTGGACGTAGCTGAATTGTCAGGCCTCAGTTACCCATTTGGTGGCCAGTGTACAGTGATTTTCTTTATATTTGATAAGCATTGTTCGGTGTGCTCACGGCAACCCTTTGGTCTGGGTGTCTCTGACAGGAGGGAGAACGCCTAACAATGTGGTGTATTGTCATGTGTCCCCAGATTCATTAGCGAAGATGTGGAGAGAGGGGACCGAACTCATTACAATTACATACACCAACACAAAGACACTATACACTTTTAAACTCACGGTTTATAATCACAAACCATCTCATGCAAACTGACACATATCTCTCTGATTACATAACTTATCACCAGAGATGGAATAATTATTCCTTCATAAACACGATATCAGCGTATGGTTCATGCGACCATTGTATATGACGTCAGGGGAAGGGGATTAGAATAGTTATCTGTTCCATCTGATTACAGCTTATCATGATCATAGTCCATTCACGAATTTAGGCCATTTGTTGACCTGTTTCGTCCTCAATAGAAAATTACTTACTTACTTACTCACTGGCACGATCGAACCCGTAGGTTCATGGCCGCCCGGACATAAGCTCTCCATACATCCCTATCCGAGCTAATGCTTTCCAATGATTCCCTGTATAATCTACTTCCCTCAAATCATAGTTAATGTTATTCTCCCACCTCATTCTTGGTCTACCAACTGGGCGTTTCCCTCTGGTTTTCCTACAAGAAGCTTCCATGCACGTCTTTCATTCCCCATACGTGTCACATATCCTGCCCATCGCAGTCTACAAGACTTAACTGTTCTTATTATATCTGGCTTCCTATAAAGATCATGTAGTTCACTGTTATGTAGTCTTCTCCATTCACCTGTCTGTGCATCTCCCTCAATAGAAACACCACCCAAAATTCTTTTTATTGGACGTCCTGGTCTTCTTCTTCCAGCAAGTTGATAGCTTAATATTTGCTTGGATACCATGTGATCCTCCATTCGATGAACATGTTGCATCCAATACTTCTAAAATTAATTTTAAAGCACATTTGAGGTTATGTAATAAAATACTAAAAATATATAATTAGTACCTGATAAATCAGTCGTTCTCAACTAAAATAAAGTTCTGATGGAAAACTTCATCAAGTAGTTAAAAATATGTAGCTGAGATATTATTTAACAAAGAATGCATTAATCATAATATCAACACCTAATTATGTCAAAATTAAAATAAATAACAAAAGCTACACAGAAAAAAAAGCAATAAACATATTAAAATATATATACAGTCAATATGCCCATTTCACCAATAAATGTTTAAAATGGTCAACTAGTTTCTACAGCCAAGCTGTCATTCTCAAGACCAGATATTGACTGAAGACAATATAGATAAAAAATAAAGATACAAATTCAGTTAAAAACAAACTACGTCACATGACGCAATCATTCACAAGTGAAAGTAAAACATAATAAAAACTAATCCTCTTTTTTATCAATTAGAGAAAAGAGGGGGCTGTACGGAATAGGGCCTTTGTCTTTGTTCATTATTTTATCCTTATTTTTATAAATTTCCAAACTTTCAAGGACGTTAAGGAATTTGAAATCCCTGACCGAACGAACCAGCCTAAGATTACTTTTGTTGATAGCGTGACCGTACTCAGAAATATGCTGGGCAACTCCAGATTTTTCAATTCTGTTGAGTCTGAAATGGGCAATATGTTCATTAAATCTGGTTAAAATGGATCTTCTGGTTTGCCCAACATATTTCAAGTCACAGTCATTGCATGCAATTTCATAAATCCCGGATTTCTCTATACAATCGACTTTATCTTTAGGGTTTCCAAGTAAACTATTTAATGTCAAAGTGGAAGTGAAAATCAATTTAGTATCTAGTCCTTTGAATATCTTGTTCAAACCTCTAGTTAAAGAGGGAACGTACGGCCATAATAGCAAAATTAGCTTTATTAATAGGAGAATGGAAAGCTGTAGAATCCATAACAAGTTTTCTAAATTCAAATTTACGAATCAACTTATCAATAATATTTCCATTGAAACCATTACACTTAGCTATATCTTTAATGGTTTGTAATTCCTTATTATATCTATTTTTACTTAACGGAAAAGTGATAAGACGGTGAACTAAAAAATTGAAACTGGCCATTTTATGTTGATTACAATGGTGAGAATCTGCCGGGATATATCTAAATGTACTGGTATCTTTTCTATAAATATCAAATTCCAATCTATAATTGTTTCTAATTATTATCATATCTAAAAAAGGCAGCCTTCCATTCTCTTCCTCTTCATACGTAAAATTTATGCTGGGAGTTCGGTCATTTAATATTTCAACAAATTCCTGTACATTGCATTTTTTTGGTGTCAAAAATAGCAAAAAATGTCGTCAAACATATCTGAGCCAGACCCTTGGAAAGTAATCTAATTCCTTCCCAAGCTCCGTCTCAAATCTGCTCATAAAAGATCAGCTAGGAAAGGAGACAATGAATTACCCATTGCCGTTCCCTCCTTTTGTTCATAAAACTTATTGTTAAATTGAAAAATGTTCTGATTCATGCAAAGTTCCGTTAACTTGATATATTGATTGACAATATGGGGCTCCAATTTATTCTGTAGTAGTAGGTCTTCCAAGAAACTCAAGCGTCTGAGGTATAGGTATACCAGGAAAGAGAGATTTCACATCAAAAGAAATCAAAATCTCTCCATCCTTCAGCTCGATGTTCTTGGTTTTCTCAATGAATTCCAACGAATTCTTAACAGCAAAGCCGGGCTGTGGTAGGGGAAGATTACCAAACTCACAACTCAAACCATTTAGAAATATTATAAGTGGGTGCAGATATAGCTGAAACTATAGGTCTAACTAATTTTCCTGGTTTGTGTATTTTTGGTAAACAGTACAATTTAGGTACCAGAGGATTCGAAATATGCAATTTGCGTTTTAATTCTTTAGTAACCAGATGATTGCACGAATTCACAACATTAGTTACGTCCCTGATCATTTTAGGTAATGGATGTTTATTAACCAACTGGTAAGGACCACCATTAATCATATCATTAACACGATCATAGTAGTCCTGTTTATCCAAGACAACGACCCTATTCCTTTTATCAGCTTTCATGTAAAAGCAATCCCTTCTTCTCAAACCTTTAATGACTCTCTTGTTTTGTATATCAGTGCTATTTGATGATTTCTTAGTAGTAGCCAAATTCTTCGTAACGATCTGTTTGCTAAATTCTCTGATATATTGGTTTTGTGGTTCATTAAAATGTTTGATTGAAGATTCGATGCCAGCAATAACATTTTCAATTTCAGAATTGTGATCCGGTAAAGCAAATTTTAGGCCTTTATTTAACAACTGCAGTTCTTGGTCATTAAAGGTTTGTGAAGAGAGATTCTCAACAATACTGACCCTATCGGAGCATACCCCGGACCCTCCCCTGCGATCAATAAGTTTTTTCAATTTAATCTGTTGGAAGAACGTTTTTTTCTGAACCTTAAAATTGATCGATCGAAACATATTTCTCTGAAATTCACACCAGTCTAAAAATTCCAGTTCGGTAAGATGTGCTGTTAATGTTTTCCATAGTTTATAAGATTGAATTTCCAATCTGCTCCTCTTCGAATAAAGGTATTTAAATTCGGAATCTAGCCACTTTGTTTTGGTAAATTTTGGTTATTCTCTCTCTGTTTCTACAATTTTTTGATACATTTAACTGAATGAACTTTGGAAAAACTGATTCTTTTTTTTACAATTCTTCAAAAAGGCAATGTCCAAACCAATGAAACTTATTTTCATACTTATTTTATGGTATAGATTGTGATCAGATTTCCTAGTCATCATATTGAAATCAGTCTAATAAATCACAATCTCCGTAACAATATCACTTACAAACACAGTGAGTTTATAAAGCTGAACCTGAAGAGAACCGGAAGAGTAGAATACCAAGGTGTGATTTGAGTTTGAAGTTGAAGTTCGTAGTCGTTCAAAAGTCCAATTGTATTATCAAAATTATAACAGGTGATGTATTTGCAAACGATTAACAAATCCACTGTGTAGATGATTAATTATTAATAAAAAATCGTAGATTCTTCCCTGATGAAATATAACACTAGATTCCACACTTAAAACTCACAAGCAGGGTCCGGTGCACAAATCCAACCGATGACAATATGTCAAAACATAAAATAATCGTAGCTTTATTATTTGTCAATAGTCAATATAGATCGAATTGACCTGGATGTCAAATGTATTTAGTACACAATTGATCTTCTTGGTGATACAATATTAAAATATATATACAGTCAATGTGCCCATTTCACCAATAAATGTTTAAAATGGTCAACTAGTTTCTACAGCCAAGCTGTCCATTCTCAAGACCAGATATTGACTGAAGACAATATAGATAAAAAATAAAGATACAAATTCAGTTTAAAACAAACTACGTCACATGACGCAATCATTCACAAGTGAAAGTAAAACATAATAAAACTAATCCTCTTTTTTTTATCAATTAGAGAAAAGAGGGGGCTGTAACGGAATAGGGCCTTTGTCTTTGTTCATTATTTAATCCTTATTTTTATAAATTTCCAAACTTTCAAAGGACGTAAGGAATTTGAAATCCCGGACCGAACGAACCAGCCTAAGATTACTTTTGTTGATAGCGTGACCGTACTCAGAATATGCTGGGCAACTCCAGATTTTTTCAATTCTGTTTGAGTCCTGAAATGGGCAATATGTTCATTAATCTGGTTAAAAATGGATCTTCTGGTTTGCCCAACATATTTCAAGTCACAGTCATTGCATGCAATTTCATAAATCCCGGATTTCTCTATACAATCGACTTTATCTTTAGGGTTTCCAAGTAAACTATTTAATGTCAAAGTGGAAGAAGTGAAAATCAATTTAGTATCTAGTCCTTTGAATATCTTGTTCAAACCTCTAGTTAAAGAGGGAACGTACGGCATAATAGCAAAATTAGCTTTATTAATAGGAGAATGGAAAGCTGTAGAATCCATAACCAAGTTTTCTAAATTCAATTTACGAATCAACTTATCAATAATAATTTCCATTGAAACCATTACACTTAGCTATATCTTTAATGGTTTGTAATTCCTTATTATATCTATTTTTACTTAACGGAAAAGTGATAAGACGGTGAACTAAAAAATTGAAAACTGGCCATTTTTATGTTGATTACAATGGTGAGAATCTGCCGGGATATATCTAAATGTACTGGTATCTTTTCTATAAATCACAAATTCCAATCTATAATTGTTTCTAATTATTATCATATCTTAAAAAAGGCAGCCTTCCATTCTCTTCCCCTTCATACGTAAAATTAATGCTGGGAGTTCGGTCATTTAATATTTCAACAAATTCCTGTACATTGCATTTTTTGGTGTCAAAAATAGCAAAAATGTCGTCAACATATCTGAGCCAGACCCTTGGAAAGTAATCTATTCCTTCCCAAGCTCCGTCTCAAATCTGCTCATAAAAAGATCAGCTAGGAAAGGAAGACAATGAATTACCCATTGCCGTTCCCCGTTCCTCCTTTGTTCATAAAACTTATTGTTAAATTGAAAAATGTTCTGATTCATGCAAAGTTCCGTTAACTTGATATATTGAATTGACAATTGGGCTCCAATTTATTCTGTAGTAGTAGGTCTTCCAAGAAACTCAGCGTCTGAGGTATAGGTATACTAGGAAAGAGAGATTTCACATCAAAAGAAATCAAAATCTCTCCATCCTTCAGCTCGATGTTCTTGGTTTTCTCAATGAATTCCAACGAATTCTTAACAGCAAAGCCGGGCTGTGGTAGGGAAGATTACCAACCTCACAACTCAACCATTTAGAAATATTATAAGTGGGTGCAGATATAGCTGAAACTATAGGTCTAACTAATTTTCCTGGTTTGTGTATTTTTGGTAAACAGTACAATTTAGGGTACCAGAGGATTCGAAATATGCAATTTGCGTTTTATATTTATTCTTTAGTAACCAGATGATTGCACGAATTCACAACATTAGTTACGGTCCCTGATCATTTTAGGTAATGGATTTTTGAAGAATTGTAAAAAAGAATCAGTTTTTCCAAAGTTCATTCAAGTAAATGTATCAAAAAATTGTAGAAACAGAGAGAGAATAACCAAATTTACCAAACAAAAGTGGCTAGATTCCGAAATTAAATACCTTTATTCGAAGAGGAGCAGATTGGAAATTCAATCTTAATTAAACTATGGAAAAACATTAACATCACATCTTACCGAACTGGAATTTTTAGACTGGTGTGAATTTCAGAGAAATATGTTTCGATCGATCAATTTTAAGGTTCAAGAAAAAACGTTCTTCCCAACAATTAAATTGAAAAAACTTATTGATCGCAGGGGAGGGTCCGGGGTATGCTCCGATAGGGTCAGTATTGTTGAGAATCTCTCTTCACAAAACCTTTAATGACCAAGAACTGCAGTTGTTAAATAAAGGCCTAAAATTTGCCTTTACCGGATCACAATTCTGAAATTGAAAATGTTATTGCTGGCATCGAATCTTCAATCAAAACATTTTAATGAACCCACAAAACAATATATCAGAGAATTTAGCAAACAGATCGTTACGAAGAATTTGTGCTACTACTAAAGAAATCATCAAATAGCACTGATATACAAAACAAGAGAGTCATTAAAGGTTTGAGAAGAAGGGATTGCTTTTACATGAAAGCTGATAAAGGGAATAGGGTCGTTGTCTTGGATAAAACAGGACTACTATGATCGTGTTAATGATATGATTAAATGGTGGTCCTTACCAGTTGGTTTAATAAAAATCCATTACCTAAAATGATCAGGGACGTAACTAATGTTGTGAATTCGTGCAATCAATCTGGTTACTAAAGAATTAAAACGCAAATTGCATATTTCGAATCCTCTGGTACCTAAATTGTACTGTTTACCAAAATACACAAACCAGGAAAATTAGTTAGACCTATAGTTTCAGCTATATCTGCACCCACTTATAATATTTCTAAATGGTTGAGTTGTGAGTTTGGTAATCTTCCCCTACCACAGCCCGGCTTTGCTGTTAAGAATTCGTTGGAATTCATTGAGAAAACAAGAACATCGAGCTGAAGGATGGAGAGATTTTGATTTCTTTTGATGTGAAATCTCTCTTTCCTAGTATACCTATTACCTCAGACGCTGAGTTTCTTGGAAGACCTACTACTACAGAATAAATTGGAGCCCCATATTGTCAATCAATATATCAAGTTAACGGAACTTTGCATGAATCAGAACATTTTTCAATTTAACAATAAGTTTTATGAACAAAAGGAGGAGACGGCAATGGGTAATTCATTGTCTCCTTTCCTAGCTGATCTTTTTATGAGCAGATTTGAGACGGAGCTTGGGAAGGAATTAGATTACTTTCCAAGGGTCTGGCTCAGATATGTTGACGACATTTTTGCTATTTTTGAACACCACAAAAATGCAATTGTACAGGAATTTGTTGAAATATTAAATGACCGAACTCCCAGCATAAATTTTACGTATGAAGAGGAAGAGAATGGAAGGCTGCCCTTTTTTAGATATGATAATAATTAGAAACAATTATAGATTGGAATTTGATATTTATAGAAAAAGATACCAGTACATTTAGATATATCCCGGGCAGATTCTCACCATTGTAATCACATAAAATGGCCAGTTTCAATTTTTTAGTTCACCGTCTTATCACTTTTCCGTTAAGTTAAAAATAGATATATAAGGAATTACAAACCATTAAAGATATAGCTAAGTGTAATGGTTTCAATTGGAAATATTATTGATAAGTTGATTCGTAAATTTGAATTTAGAAAACTTGTTATGGATTCTACAGCTTTCCATTCTCCTATTAATAAAGCTATATTTTGCTATTATGCCGTACGTTCCCTCTTTAACTAGAGGTTTGAAACAAGATATTCAAAGGACTAGATACTAAATTGATTTTCACTTCCACTTTGACATTAAATAGTTTACTTGGAAACCCTAAAGATAAAGTCGATTGTATAGAGAAATCCGGGATTTATGAAATTGCATGCAATGACTGTGACTTGAAATATGTTGGGCAAACCAGAAGATCCATTTTAACCAGATTTAATGAACATATTGCCCATTTCAGACTCAACAGAATTGAAAATCTGGAGTTGCCCAGCATATTTCTGAGTACGGTCACGCTATCAACAAAAGTAATCTTAGGCTGGTTCGTTCGTCAGGGATTTCAAATTCCTTAACGTCCTTGAAAGTTTGGAAATTTATAAAAATAAGGATAAAATAATGAACAAAGACAAAGGCCCTATTCCGTACAGCCCCCCTCTTTTCTCTAATTGATAAAAAGAGGATTAGTTTTATTATGTTTTACTTTCACTTGTGAATGATTGCGTCATGTGACGTAGTTTGTTTTTAACTGAATTTGTATCTTTATTTTTTATCTATATTGTCTTCAGTCAATATCTGGTCTTGAGAATGACAGCTTGGCTGTAGAAACTAGTTGACCATTTTAAACATTTATTGGTGAAATGGGCATATTGACTGTATATATATTTTAATATTGTATCACCAAGAAGATCAATTGTGTACTAAATAAACATATGTTTAACTACTTCACGAAGTTTTCTAACAGAGCTTTATTGCAGTTGAGAACAACAGATTTATCACGTGCTAATTATATATTTTTAATATTTCATGTTGCATCCATCTTGGTTTATAATCAGAGATTTGTGTCTTCTAAAGGTTCCATGAGTAATTCTTCTATGTCTTCATTTTTTATGATGTAGTAGAGCGTATCCTGCAGCTACAGTTAAGAATAAACCATATTAAATTAGTTCTACTTCACCCCAATTGTTCCCAACAGTCAGTGCGCAACTTTCATATTCCCCCGAAGTATATTTTATCTGTAGGTCTGAATTATGCTCTGGTTTGCATCTGACCGCTGTTCAGAGTTAAGAGTGACCTCTACTGTTTGGTTGAAGGTTAGACCTTGCGTCATTAGAAGGAGAGGTTTCATCTCTACTTATCACCTGGTTTTTGTTTATTTCTTAGGTAGTAAGCATTTTACCGACTTTTTTTAACAGTGACCTGCACTATATCCGAGTGGTCTAAGGTATTAACCATTGGCGCAGAGCTAGTGGACATGCACTGGTTTTAGTCCCAATGGGGAAAGTAATTTTCTCAAGTAATTTAGACTAGTAACGGCCGCGATGGACTCCTTGCCTCTAGTCCAGAGGGTTGCGGGTTCAAACCCGGCCCGGGGTCGATGGATTATTTTAGGATGGAAAATCAAAGGAGTAAGTCCTCCAGGAGAGACTTTAAGCTGTAGGTCTCGAGTCTGAAGTTTTTCAGGCTCGTAAAAGGTCCTTAATCCTGAATGAAAAAAAGTCTCTAAGCAAAATTTACCGAATTTTCCCATCCTAGTACCATCTTGGTTTCCTAAATGTCACTACGAGGCGGAACACTGGCCTCGAGCAACTCAATGACTTCTATCCGAAAACAAGTGTACTATATTTGAAGAGAAAAATTATACGCTCAGACCGGGACTTGAACCCGGGACCCTTGGTTCTCTAGACCAAGTGCTCTACCAACTGAGCTACCTGAGCAAGTACCGATCTAAACGCAAATCTTTCTCTATATACATTTTTCTTCAAATATGATTTATCCATCATTGAGATGTACGAAATCAATAATAAAAAGTGTACTATAGCCTATTGGCATAGGTGAATTTCTCCCCTGTAGGGGAGAACACGAAAGTCTCGTTCAGATACACAAGGGCTTACAAGAAACAAGAAATTTAGACTAGTATGATACCGGTACTCACGTAGCTTCGCGAGAAATTTGGATAGCTACGATAAAAAATATTTCAGGTTAAAAAACCTAATAATAACGTTACTTCAATAACTGTTATCTTCGAAATATATCTTGGTCTTCCTCTTACTCTACTACCCTAGGGATTGTAATCCAAACTCATTCTTTCCTCTGTTTATCTTCTTTTTTGTGTGTCCTAACCAATTCCACCTTCGTTTTTTTATTTCTGTTGTAATTTCCTTTTTGATTTCCATAATCCAATAGCAGGATATAAAAAACAGACAAAAAACACAACACAGAAATAAGACAGTAACTAAAAGTAGAGGAATTAAACACAACAATAGTGAAATACAGAACAAATTGGAAAGAACACTTAGCAAGGATGACTGAGAACAGAATACCAAAAGTAGCATATAACTATTTACCAAGAGGAAGAAGAAGTTTGGGAAGACCAAAGAAAAGATAGAAAGAGCAGCAATTTGGAGCCGGAACAGGCTAGCAAAAAGTCTGAACCGTGAAGAAGAAGAAGAGGAAGAATATTTACATAATACCATAGTACGGTAGACCTATATATATATATATATATATATATATATATATATATATTCAGCTGTTTAAAATTTAACTTCCATCTGATTTTTTAACCAAAACCACGTTTCTAATTAATTTCAAAGTGAGTGTACGTTACGTAAAGGAAAATGGAATGACGAGTTTGAATCATCAAATTTTATGATCGGATTCAATGAGCAGTGAAGCGTAAATGGAGTAATTGAATTTTTAAATAACCTCAGATGAGTGCTACATGTGTTGCATTTATTTACAGTATTCCATACTATCTCTCATTTCAGTGTTTTACGGCTTATAAAATGGCCGACAAATGAAACATTAACGTAACATGAACACAATTAAATAAAGTGACCAACTTTCACCTACATATGAAAAAGACAAGACAAACTTTATAATAGCTTGGCAGCTAACAAAACGCAATCGTAGGCTTAATGCTCATGCGCTAGAATTCTATGCCGTAATGTTCCTCTTCCATGGCAGTAAAATATGGACCTTATCCAAGACCGATTTGTAAAGACTGAATTCATTAAAAAAGTACTACGAAATATTTAGGGCCCAATAAGTGACAAAGGAGAATGACGTATAAGATATAACTGTGAGCTCTAACAGTTGTATAGGTCTCCTGATGTGGTTTTGCCAATTAAAGCTTCAAGACTGCGATGGGCAGGGCACATACAAATAATGACTGTATATGAGGTACCAAAGAAAACCATGGAATGTAAATTTGAAGGAAAAAGAAATGTGGGATGACCGAGACTTCGTTGGATGAATGGAATTTTGAAGGTTCTGAGGAACCTGAGAATCGAAGAATGGTGGTTAGTTCCTATAGAAAGAGGCTCGAATCGGGTTGTAGTGCTGCTACTGGTGGTCTATTATCCTCTTCCTGTCATCTACTGTTGGTACTTCCTATGATCATGTGATTTACTTGTAACCTTGTGAGGAGTTCAGTTACATGAGTATAATTGTTATTATTTAAGATATTTGGTCTTTTATTCTTATCTTTTATGGTTGTTTTGTTGAACATATGTTTCAAGGCTTCTGAGCCCAATCTTCAGCAATTACAGACTATGAAGATAGGGCTCAGAGCCTTGAAACATATGCTCAACAAAAACAACCATAAGAGGTAAGAATAAACAGATCAAATATCTTAAATATTAAATAAACCTCTTAATTATTTCTTCTTGTAAGCCCTTGTTTCCCTCAACGAGATTTAGGGGCTCTCCCCCTACAGGGAAGAAATTGAACCATACTTATTTAGTTACACTTGTTTTCGTATAGATGCCATTTGAATGGCCCGTGGTCAACGTTCCGCCTCATAGTGATACCTAGGAAACCAAGGTAGTACTAGGAGGGGAAAATTTGGTAAATTTGTTGCTTAGAGGCCTTTTTATTCAGGTTTAAGGATCTTTTACGAGCCTAAAAATCTTCAGACTCAGGACCCCCGGCTTAAAGTCCTTCCAAGAGTTCTTGCTCCTTGGATTTTTCCATTCTAAAAATATTCATGGATCCGGATTTGAACCCGCGACCCTCGGGACCAGAGGCATAAACACTAGTCCTTTAAAATAATTGTTATTTGTTGTCGACCGTGGTAGACTAGTGGTTATGTTCCTTGCCTCTGGTCCGAGGGTCGTGGGTTCAAACCTGGCCAGGATCGACGGATTTTTTAGGATGGAATTTTAAGCTGTGGGTACCAAGTCTGAAGATTTTTAGACACGTAAAAGAACCTTAAGCCTGAATAAAGAAGCTTCTGAAGCAAAATTCACCGACCTTCTTCATCCTAGTAATACCTTTAGTTGCCTATTAGATGTCTCATTAGGTTGGTATGTTGAACACATACCATTCATGACACCTTTAGGGAAATAAGAGTAACTAAATTAACTTGTTCTAGTAATTCCTAATAAAGGAGAGGCTAAGGCCCAACATTGGGTTGTTATGCCATTGTAGATAGTTATTGCTTCGTACTGCATGTGATACCACCTCCAGTTCAAGTTGAACATTAATTCATGCTGATATATTGAACGTGAACAACGTTCTGCATTGTGAGAGAGGTAGCTTACAATCAAAGTGAGAATGTACTAGCATTGAATTTTGTACAGTGACAAACTATAGGAATGTTATGTGTTCAAGCAAAGATATTTACATATTTTGATGGATTATTAGGATGGGAAAATCCAAACTTTCGGGAGGGACTTCAAGCAGTGGGTCTGGAGTCTGAAGATTTACAGGCTCGTAAAACAACCTCAAACCTAATAAGGAGGCAGCTGAGTAAAATTTAACCAACTCTCATCCATCAAGTAATACCTTAGTTAATAAAATTAAAATGAGTTATTATTCATCTCACTTCATGCACTATGTGATCTTCACAGCACAGGACTGCGGTTTCAGGAATAATTGTTCCTGTCCTCAGCCATATTTACGACAGTTGAATTTACGTCTTCTCCATAATCTTCTAAACTGCCATCTACTGTTGATTTGATGAAGTGAAAGTAAGAACACCTGTTCTTGAAACCGCGGTCCTGTTCTTTGAAGAACACAGAGTGTATGAAGTGATATGAACAATTTTAATTTTTATAATTTAGAAGCCTCGTAACCTTAATTGCCATCATAAGTTTCATGAATGAAGTTCTTACTTTCAGTAGCAGATGTGACAATTTTGGATGGAAAAATAAATTAAGATAGGGCCTCTTAGAAAAGACTTAAATAGTTTTTAATTTAACAAATAGAATTGGCAATATGAGGAACAACTGGTATTAACATGTTAAAAGAATTCCTGTAGATAGAATCCCTCAGCTATTATTAAAGTACAAACCAATAGGACATAAAAGTGTTGGACGCCCATTTACTAGATGGAAGATCCATTAAATCCCACTTGATGTGAAAATAGGTAAAAAGGCCTATTTTCATGAAGTAGAAGAAGAATAAGAAGAAATTTTATGAAATACCATAGTTGCCTGCTAGATGTCTCTTGAGGCAAAATGCTAACCACATATCACTCACGACATTTGTAGGAAAATAAACGAACTAAATCAGATTGATTAAGAAATCACAAAAGTGGGAGGTCAGGGACCGACTTGGGCTGCAAGAGCCATAGGAAGAAAGGACTATTAATATAAATAATAAGTTAATATAAACACATATTTCATTATAAGGCTAACTAAAAGTAAATTAATTCTTCTTCCTCTTCTCCATCATAGTTTAACTTCTCACCTTATAGGTACATTAACACGGGGCACGACCTATCAGAAGAGAGGTTTTAAACTGTGGAACACGCATTTTGATCACACAAGGACGTGGAGGACCACCCGAATGAGTGATCAGCTCACTCCAGGACCTCCACCGAGACAATACGAACATTTGTGACGAAACTCACCAATCACTCACACATTCATACTAACATAACGAATATTGTGATGAATAGAGTGAGGAATTATATGAAGAAAATTATACTAAAATATGAAATCATGATAACAAAATATGAAAATTATGAAAATTAGGACACAAAAATATTATGAAGCTACTATTTTTTCAACTTTTTACACATATTTATATACAGAAGCCCTGTATAATTTATGGGTATACATACAAGCACACAAATTAGACAAGAAGACTTTTTTGTAGCTCAAGGAATCAAGAATTTCACTGTATTTCCATTTTAATTAATTTTTCATTAATTCTGACTCAATATAAAATATAATTTAATATAATAAATTTTGGAATTTTTAACATTATGAGGTTTTATTAATTATTATCAATATAATATCATGTTTGTGATTTGAAACAACTTTAATGGCTCACATTGAAGTACATTGTGTGAGGAATCACGCTAACAAGCCGGAAGGTCGTGGGTATGAGCCTCAGTGGGGTCAGGTTTTTAGCTGGACCAAACCTTCTGGCGGCATCATAGCCCTAGAGTCTACTCAACTCTTAATTTAAATGAGTCCCAGACGCATATTCTGGGGCAAAGGGGCCGTCACGCAGGACTGAGAACCCAGTGGACATCCCTTGGAGATTGTCTAGAAATGTAGAAGTCTCAACATCCATCTACCCCAAGGGCCTCCCAAGCCTGTAGTTTGACACTTTATTTCAATAAATTAATACTGAGCTTATATAAAACGCGATCAATTAATTTATCTAATGATATTTAATTACGAAACCCAAACATAAATAAAAAAAAAACAAAACAAAGTAACCGTTGTAACTTGTTTCCATCGAATATACCACTGACAAAATTTAGAGTAGGTGCAGTTTGGATGACTTCTATTTACCTTCCATAAAGATAATGAATTCCAGTATATATAAATGTCACAATAACATTAAATTGGATGAATCAGAACACACGTAGACCAAGTCCTAACTAACTAACTCACTGGCACAATCGAACCCGTAGATTCATGGCCAAATGGATATAAAGCTCTCCATACATCCCTATCCTGAGCCAATGTTTTCAAATCATCCCCTCTATAATCTTTCCCTCAAATCATGATTAATGTTATACTCCCACTTCATTCTTGGTCTACCAACTGGGCGTTTTCCCTCTGGTTTTCCTACAAGAAGCTTCCATGCACGTCTTTCATTCCCCCATTCGTGCCACATGTCCTGCCCATCGCAGTAGACCAAGTACTATATGTCATATTTGGAGAAACGAGATGTTAAAATAAATTAATCCACAAATAATTCTAGGGAGTATTTCAAAACTCTCTTTGCAATTACAATTATGTTTAATCCTATACATTACACATATGAACATAGTGAAATGTAGTTAGAATTATTTTAACATTAGCTTTTCCATGAAATTTGCTGAGCACAGTATATATGCATGTGCTTTGAATAATCAAATTATCAATTCTGTTCATAATACACAGTTACGAGCTTTTATATATTTTATTTTGTACGATCAAAAAGTATGCTCCACATTATATGATGATGTGGGAGCAATCATGTACTGCACTACATATATGATAGTTTGATGTAACTGAGAATAATATTGGATTTACCTACAAGAACTTTACAAATTTCATCATAAACTGTGGAGCAAGAACTTATTTCACGGCACAGCTTCAAGTTTAGCAGCAGCAGCAGCAGTCTTACCTACATTTAAATACTTGCAATGTATAAAAATTAACTAAGCACTTTAACACCATTGAATGCTGATGTGGATTCACTCACAGACACTGTAGGATCATAAAAGTTCTTCATCGCTGACTTCGCACAGCTTCTAAGTACTTACTATAGAAATACTTTAATCCATTCATAAAACAAGGACTGTCCTTAGGTAGCAAAAAGGAATAGGTTTCTTACTTACTTACTTACTTATTCACTGGCACTATCGAACCCGTAGGTTCATGGCCGCGCGGACATAAGCTCTCCATACATCCCTATCCTGAGCTAATGCTTTCCAATCATTCCCTGTATAATCTACCCCATTCTTGGTCTACCAACTGGGCGTTTTCCCTCTGGCTTTCCTACAAGAAGCTTCCATGCAAGTATTTCCTTCCCCATACGTGCAACATGTCCTGCCCATCGCAGTCTACGAGACTTGACTGTTCTTATTATATCTGGCTTCCTATAAAGACCATGTAGTTCATTGTTATGTAGTCTTCTCCATTCACCTGTCTGTTCATCTCTCTTTGGTCCAAAATTTTTCCTAAGAACTTTATTCTCAAATACTCGTAATCTCCTTTCCTCCCTTAAAGTATGAGTCCCTGTTTCGCACCCATATAATATAACTGGTAGAACAATAGTTTTATATATTTTCAGCTTAACGTTTCTTGAAAGGAGTTGGGACATCAAAAGTCTCTGCAATGCATAATAGCATGCATTTCCAGAATTGAGCCTATGTTTAATTTCTTTGTGCATCTCATTCCTATTTGTGATTATTGTTCCTAGGTATTTGAATTCAGCCACTTTCCTCAAAATTTCCCTCATTTGTCATTAGCTGTCCATTTCCATTATATACTGAATTTATACGTTGTACCATATATTTAGTTTTGCTGATATTTCTTCCAGTCCCAATTTCTTTGTGTTACTCTATAGTGTGTGTGTGTGTTGTCCTTTATTATCTCCTCGCTATCGGCCAACAATACTACATCATCAGCATAAACTAACAGCTTATTAATACCATTGAGTTGTAAGTCTTCCTCATTCTCTAGATTTAATGGCATGCTCTAGTACAAAATTAAATAGTAGAGGAGATAGTGATCTCCTTGCTTCAACCCATTCTGGATTTCAAAAGTGTCCGAAAATTGTTTTCCTACACGCACCCTACTCTTTGTGCCATTTAGACACATTCGTATAAGTCTAACTAACTTTTTAGGAATTCCGAACTCCAGCAGGATACTATATAACTTCTCTTCTCCCTCTTAATTGAATCATATGCTTTTTTGAAGTCTACATACAGTTGATGTACAGTACAATTATATTCCCATTTATTTTCTAAAATCTGTCTTATACTAAAAATTTGATCTGTTGTAGACCTGTTTCTTCTAAATGCATATTGATGATCTCCTAGAATGTCATCAATATAGGGAGTAAGTCTGCTTACTAATATATTTGTTAGAATTTTGTACGAAGTTGAAAGTAATGAGAGCCCCATGTAGTTGTTGCACGTCAGTTTTATCTCCTTTCTTATAAATTTGTACGATAATTGATTCCTTCCATTCATCTGGAAGAGCTTCTTTTTCCCAAATCATACTAAGCAACTGGCATATATTGTCCATCAATTTTTCTCCCCCTGATTTTACCAGTTCTGCTGGGATCTCATCTGAACCTGATGCTTTATACATCTTCAATTTTTCAATCGCCATTTCAACCTCTAATGAACTTGGTTCTGCGACTAACATTTCTGATGTCTATAAATTATCCTCCTCAATGTCCTGTTCTGTATGTACATTTAATAGCTGATTAAAGTAACTTATCCATCTATTTAGTATACTCCTAGAATCTGCAATCAAATCCCCATTTTCATTCCGAATTATGTTTGTTCTAGCCTGAAACCCTTTCTTCTCTATACTAATTCCTGATATAATTCTCTAATGTTCCTATTTTTTGCATTCATTTCAAGATCATTAAATCTTCTCTCTCAAATATTCCCTCTTTTTACTCTTTAGTAACTTGGTGGTTTCCCGTCTAACACTACCCAATTGCTCTAAATTTACCTCATTTGGCTCGTGTAACCATTTCAGTTTTGCTAGCTTTCTTTTCTTTACAATGTCGGCACATTCCTCATCAAACCATTTTTTGTTTTGCCTCTTTTTTAAACAACCAATGCTTTCTGATGCTGACAATTTAATAGTATCTCTTATAGCCTCCCATTCTTTATTTATATCAGTTTCTTCTTCGTTTGCCACACTGTCATCTGAAGATTCCAGTACTTCAAATCTATTAGCAATTTTGATTTGGTATTCTTGCGCATTTCATCATTTTTCAAATTTTTTAATTCATATTTTACAGAATCATCTTTGACGTTTGTTCCTCTCATAAGCGATAGCCGTTGTCTGATTTTCACTCTGACCAGATGATGATCCGAATTGCAGTCTGTCCCTCTAACTGATTTAACATCGATTATGCTACTGTGCCAGCGTTTATCCACTAATACATGATCTATCTGGTTCCGAGTTTCTCCATCTGGGGACGTCCAGGTGTATTTATGAATATCCTTATGCTGAAATGTTGTGCTCTTAACAATGAGATTCTTTGATGTGGCAAATGTAACTAATCTAACCCCGTTGTCGTTACTATCTTCATGAAGACTGAATTTGCCTATTGTTGGTTTGAATATATCTTCCCGCCCCACTTTTGCATTAAAATCTCCTAAGACAATTTTCATATGATATCGTGAAAGGCTATCAAATAAGCATTCTAATTCTTAATTAAATAAAAATAAAACGAAGTTTTATTTGATTTTCATATTTATTATATAATTCAGTGACAGCTGTTTCGGTACACTGTACCTTCTTCAGACATGTTAACAAATTATGAATTGTGTTCCAACTGATCTAAGCAACAATACAACAATATTTATTTAATTTTTTTAATTTAACAAAGGGGATTCATTCAAATCAAGTTGAGAATTTAACAGTTTTTTACTACTTTTAAACTTATTAATTTCTGCAGCCTCCAAAAGATCTAACTTCTTACCCTTATCACAAATATGTAAAATTTCAAAATTTGGATCGAAACAATGATTAAATTGTAATAGGTGGTTAGCATAGTTTGAATTTTCTAAATTTCTGTTATATGCTCTCATGTGTTCCTTTATCCGAGATATAAAAGGTCTACCAAAAAGGTCTACCAGTTTGTCCTATATAGACTTTGTCACATGTGCCACACTTCAATTTATATACACCTGATAATTTTTCTTTTTTTGTTTTGGTTTTATTGTTTTTTATTATATTTTGTAGAGTTTTATTAGTTTTAAATGTCGCATTAATGTTCAACTTTTTGAAGTGTTTAGATATTTTATTTGAAAGTGGGCCTATGTATGACATTACGACATATTTCTTATTGTTTTCTTTGGGTACAGGAAAAACTTTGTTAATTGCTTTTTTGTAATTAATCTTCTTAATTAAACATTCTATAATTTCAGGGTCGTATCCATTATTAACAGCCAATTGTTTAATAATATTCAATTCATTATTATATTCCAAGGGTGAAAGAGGGATATTTAAAAGTCTATGAATGTAACTATTAAAGGCTGCCATCTTATGAGTATATGGGTGAAGAGAAGAACTATGGATAGTGGTATCAGTATGAGATGGTTTGTGAAAGATACCAAACTCAAACTTATTATCAATGTGTTTTATTGATAAATCCAAGAAATTTGTACTATTATTTGTTTCTATTTAATTAATAAATATGGATTTTAGTCAAGTAAACACCAACTCAATTGATCATTCTAATTCTTCATAGAACTCATCCTTGATCTTGTCATCTTTATCCTCTGTGGGGGCATGTACATTTACAATTATAAAATCATGTCGTTTACCCTTCTGACTAAAAAACCCGTTCCATATGCAGGTGGGAGATCCTCTCTTCTCTAATCTCTAATAATTCAGCCAAGATTCTATTTATAACTACACTAATTAGTGGTCTATTCATTACAATTTCATCAAATTCTTGACTAGGATCATGAATAGGGTTAGAAATTAACCTACTCTCATTTATTCCTTTAATAACAAACTACAATAATATTTTTACCACAGAAGCCTCCCTAAAATATTTCTTAATTCAAGCATTAGCTTCGTCAATCCTTTTATTTTCTGCACCCCCATAGTATAATGCAAAGCTTCCTGATTCCTGACTACCTTCTTCTGGCCACCTAACTTCCTGTAAAGCGACTGTATCTAAGGGCGATTTATCTAATTCCCGCGTTAATATATTTAGTGCCTCGCTATTATATAAAGTCCTAACATTCCATGTTCCTAGGAACATGTCCCTGTGTTTTGAGCCTTTGGCATGGGTTCCCTGAAGTAGTCCCCGGCCGGAGAACCGAATGGGGGACTATTTGACCTCCGGAACATTTTACCCCAGTAGAACCCATGTCCGCATTTCTTGACGGTTGTATTTTTACGGTGAAAGATCGTCACTCTTTCGACCAAGGTACTTATTTCGTCTGGCTTATCACCTTCGACCAGTCCGGCATGGGTAACCCTATCGGCAGCAATGCCACCGCCGGCATAGCTCTTAGGATCATATAAGCACGCACGCCACTCCACCACGACAAGGTAAAGATACCATGGAGGGAGGAATAGGTTTCTACCTGTGAAAAAAGAGTGGGTGGTTATTATTCTAACGTCGTTATTCTACTTATTCATGTTCTTGTCACAGATTAGGAAATCCCTGTTCTTTTTCTGTAGTTTCGGACAAAAGCCTCCACTTAGTCATTCAATCTCTCCTTTTTTCAATTATTTTCTTTTATCAAATCTATTTATCTTGTTCCAGATGGGATACTTAGGAATTTTCGCTGTCTACCATATTACATTGTCAAAAACATTTCAAAACTACAGTCACTCCAAAAATGTTTCTAACGAATTAGTAGAAATGTTATTTAAAAAAATTGAAAATTGAAAAATATGAAGGAATATTAAATTTGTACAGAAATATGAATATTTCGCCAAAATATTATGAAATATGAAAAAATATGAAGGTCTTATTTGATTCTACATATCATAAAATGTAAAGATACTTTATCTCAGCGCTCTCTGACCAATAGTTTAAAACATGAAATTTCATAAAAATCCTCGCTCTAGTGATGATTATGTTGCCGAGATGTTATCCGGGGAACATTTGGGTATTAAAATTTCCTGACATGTGTCTAACAGGTGAGGATAAAATCCTTTGAAAAAATCGGAAACATGTCCCGACCGGCGATCGAACCCAGGCCTGCTATATACGAGGTAGCGACTAACCCGAGATCACAGTGGCGAATAATAACTTAAATGATTTCACGTTTTAAAATTTATTTAAAATAGTTATGATGCAATTTGTATTTCATTTAATCACCTACGAGTATGTAATGTAATGACTAATGATTAATGTTTTCTCAACAATTTTCTTATTTTTTCTTCAGTTTCGTGGAATTAGGCCTATAGAGTAGAACTGTTCCCAGATTGAAAGAGATCCAGTTAGTCCTGAATCTGGAAAGCTGACAGCTGATTTCTATGTCCTCTTCCTTTATAGTTCATTAGGATGTTTGGTACTCTACCACCGAGAAACGCGGACATGGGTTCAACTGAGGTAAAAATATTCCGGTGATAAAACAGTCCCCAACTCGAATTTCCGAGCGTGGACTACTTTTGGGAATATAATGTTAAAATATTAAAATAGGTACCTGATATAGCATGGAATTTAGAAGTATTGATACTTTAGGGAATCCATGGCAAATGCTTAAAAATAGGGACATGTGTTAGGAACATGGGATATTAGAGCATTATATAGTAGTGAGGCACTAGATAGACTATGTTAACACGGAAAATAGATAAATCTATGGTAGATAGTCGCTTTACAGGAAATCAGATGACCAGGAGAATGTAGTCAGCAATCAGAATACTTTACAATATACTATTTTATTTTGTTTATTTTATCTGATGGAGTTAAGACCGTAGGGTCTTCTCTTTCACTTCACCAGGGATAAATTATAGTAACAATTATGAATTATCTACAATTTGATTAATAATATTTAATAGTCATGGGGCTGCAGTGAATAATTCATATGGATTTAAGACCAGCAGCCAGCAGCAGGCTGGTAGGCCAAGGGCCTTCTAAGCCTAAAGCGTCATTGAGTTAGTTAACACATCCAACGACCTTAACCATTTATACAGAATTCTAAACCATTAAATTTATTATCTTTGAATCGATTGTGATTGAACATGTTCCGAAAGGCCTACAAAGTGTTTTAACTGAAATTTCAATTAGTGGAGTACGATTGATACATATTTTATTATTTTAGTATTTTTTTAACCTTAAAAATAATGGAAAAAATGCAACTAAGACATTACATGAAATAATTGGGAACAAAAATATTACAAAGGAAACTAAAATGAAAATTTATAAGAGCTTAATACAGAATATTTTGTCAAATGGAAGTGAAACTTGGTCTTTGACAGAATTACAAAAAAATAAAATTAGAACAGTTGAATTTGATTATCTTAGAAGAAGCCTTCAAAAAACAAGACAGGATAAAATAAGAAATCCTATGGAAAGAAATGAATGTCAACACATCTGTTGTTGAGAGGATTGAAAATCTAACTTTTAAATGGCATGGCCATGCACAAAGAATGAAAATGAAAGATGGCCAAAACTATATATACCAACGGTCGCCTCCTGGAAGAAGTAAACGTGGCAGACCAAGATGGAAATGCAAAACTTATGTCAGAACTATAATGGATGGTAGGAATTTGGAAGAAGGAGATTGGAATGATAGAAATAAATGAAAACTGAAAACGGCAAACCTATAAGTGAGAGAAAGCCGAAGAAGAGGAAATAATGAAAGCATGCATTAGAATAATTAATTAGATACTAAGATTTTAAGATATGGTTTTTTTCTCCTGACAATCACGATATCAGGGCCCAGGATTAACACGATTATAATTGTAACAGTTGGATGATCTTGATGCTTTGAGGATACATCTCGGTTCGATCAACATAGATCTGTTGATGCCATTAGGGTTAATCCATCCTCGCCATTCCACATGTCTAATGTAATTTCATAGCATGACGCGTGTTTCAGCAAGGAATAGTTAATTAACAACTCAGATCTAGTCACGACAAATGTCTAAAATGCTATCACGTGCTAATTAAATTATAAGAAATATTAGGCCTATTACAATCCAGTTTTATTAACAATTTTAATACTGTACTTTGAAACAAGCTTGAAAATTGTAACCACAGAAAAATCAAGCTGAATTTATCAAAGAAGTGTCAAAATTGAAAATGGAAAACAAAGTTTTTACTTCTCCTCTATTCACCCGTTTAAAAAAAAAAAATGTTAACTGAAAGAACAAAGCTTAGATTATTCTCCAAGTGGTTACATATCGCATCCCGGCAAGAATAACATCACAATTAAAAAAAAACATTTTTCAGTATAGCAAAAAGATAGTTCACTTACATCACAATTCAAATGGTTTAGTAATAGCAATATGTGTAACTTATACCTTGATTAGTTAGGAATTGAGTTTAATGACTTATTTTATACAGTTTAAACAAATTGTGTTGTTTTTAATTGGGAATTAACTCATATTCGTCCATTTTTGAGTTGTGACGTTATTCTTGCCGGAGTGCGATATGTTATTGTAAGTTTATAAAGTATATACGGAGGGTTGTTTCTGATCTCTGATAACAAATGATTTTTAGTTTTTACCTTAATAAAAGCTGTGTCTCCACCATCGAGCATGCTCTAATTGATGGCTCTTCACTCGAGCTATGGTTCGGCATCGGAGTTTCCGCTGTTGAAGACTCTTACGCAGCACAGCCATGTCTAGAAGTTCCCACTCCTCTTTATATGCTTTCCAGAGACCGTCTATTGTTCGAGGACGCCTGTTTCCCAGTGCCCTTTTGAAGAGTCCAAAGACAAAGTTCATCGGTGATGCATCAGGAGACTTCACTGGGATGTTGCTGAATGGAATAGCATGTATTCCAGTTTCCTGCTCCATTTCTCCAGGAATGTCAGGGTTGAACCCGAAGTGTGACTGGAGGCCTTGTCTTGGTGCACCCAGTCTAGGTTTTTGTCTGTACTATAGAGAGTTGGGATTTCAGTCGGGTAAATTGGGGTGAGAACTTCTTTCTGGTAGTACTGGGAGTTTATTTTGGCCTTTTTAGCTACTCTACGAATGGTCAGTTTTTCATTGCAGCAATATCCCGCGATGACCATAAATCCATTGGAGAAACTTTCTCTGCATTCGGCATACCACTTTTGAAAATATTTTTCACCCCTTTCTCTATAGTAAATTGCCCGGGGTTTGTTGCAGTCGCCTAGATAAACATATGCTTCATCAAGTGTGACCAAAATTTTCCATTTTTCTCCTGCCAGGTACTTTTCATAGTTTCCTGCTGTTGGTGCGGCATTCGGTAATGTGACGTGGCAACAATTTATGAACTTTGCTTTTGTAGCGTTTAAATGTTTAAATCTTTGTTTATTATGGTGTTTACAGTTTTAAGGGATATTGCCAATCTGTTCGCAATCACCCTTTGTGTGGCAGGGTTACCACCAGAGATAAGGACCTTGACCTTTCTGATTACATTTGGGGCGCGGGTAGTAGCAGGTCGTGGATTTGCCCGTTTTTTCCTTTTGGAATTAATCCCAAGCGACCCTTTCCCTTTTTATTAAGCACTGAGCTAATTCCACACTTTGACATCATAAAATTACGTTTTTGCAAGCCTCAATAATAGCGGAATAACTATAATTAGCGTCGGAAAGGTCAGTAATGTAATCTTCCCAAAACGGGTCTATCTGATTAGGAATTATGAGAGCAACACGCGTGCGAGTGTAACAGAAGCAGCACACTAACTGGTTTGATCACCTTGCACGCTCCTGTCGTGATGACTCACAATCTACTTGGCAATTCGTTATCAGAGATCGGAAACAACCATAGACTTGCATTGTACTTATGAAGTTTTATTTTAAAGGGGGGTTAGAATTTGAATATATCTAAATTACAATCTTAATTAATTGCATTAAGCGGTAAATAGCAGACAAAGGAGAATATTATGAGTTTTGTCAAGGCTATAAGACTAAGGTGGCTGGATCATATAGCATTTCTTCCAAAATTAATATTAGATCCCACAATAGAGGTAGGAAGGCGAAAATGACGACGATATAAAATATGGAGGGACGAAGTTGAGAATGACATATTGTATTTTAGATTGAAGAACTGGAAAACAATACCTAAGGATAGAAGAAAATGGAAGGCTGCTATAAGGAAATCCAAGGTTCACCTTTGATCGTAAAGAAAAAAAGAAGAATACGTAATTGTAATATATTTTGGAGTAAATAAAGGAAAATAAAATTGTAAATCTATTAAGAGTCCAAATTGATCAGTTCACCCTAAACTCGAACAAAATAAAAATACTTATCTTCAAGATGCAAAAATACCACATTAGGAACCTTATACAGGTCCACAACATATCCATTAAGCAATTAGATCTTCATAGGCCTGTACTGTATACAGATGGCTCACTCATATACCCTCAAGAAGCAGCTGAAGCAGGTGGTACTTTGAATTTATTATAATATGAGTTAAAACACAATTTCTCCTACCCCAACATTTGTCTGACTACTTATTTAAAATTGATGGTAATTTTTGTTAGCTTAATTTGAGGAGGAACTGGTTATGAATTATCAGTAATTTCTATGGAGAAGTTGAAGCACTTTATACAATTATTAAATAATGAGTTAAAGAGTATTAGAAAATATAAATTTCCTGCAAATACATCCATAAAAATATTTGGATCCATTATTGTAAGTATAGGCCTAGAGTCTGACTCTAGAGACTCAATACAATGAATTGTATTGGCTCATCAAATCATCAATACAGACAAAAATCATTAAACTATTAATTAGCTAACTCACTGGCACTATGAACCCGTATTTTCATGACCATGCGGACATAAGCTCTCCATACATCCCTATCCTGAAGCTAATGTTTCCCAATTGTTTCCTGTATAATCTACTTCCCTCAAATCATAGTTAATGTTATTCTCCCATCTCATTCTTGGTCTACCAACTGGGAGTTTTCTCTCTGGGTTTCCTACAAGAAGCTTCCATGCACGTCTTTCATTCCCCATTCGTGCCATATGTCCTGCTCAACCCAGTCTACGAGACTTAACTCTTCTTATTACATCTGGCTTCATATAAAGACCGTATAGTTCTCAGTTATGTAGTCTTCTCCATTCACCAGTCTCCTCATCTCTCTTTGGTCCAAAAATTTTCCTAAGAACTTTATTCTCAAATACTCGCAATCTTATTTCCTCCCTTAAAGTAAGAGTCCATGTTTCGCATCCATAAAATATAACTGGTAGAATAATAGTTTTATATATTTTCAGTTTAACGTTTTTTGAAAGCAGTTGAGACGTCAAGAGTCTCCGTAATACATAATAGTACGCATTTCCAGAATTGAGTCTATGTTTAATTTCTTTGTGCATCTCATTCCTATTTATGATTATTGTTCCTAGGTATTTGAATTCAGCCACTTCCTCAAAATTTCCCTCATTTGTTGCATTAAACTATTAAACATACCTAAATTTAAATTAAAACATAACCATGCGGTGGATTCCTGCGCATTGCTGTATGATATAAGTGAAAATGATTGAGCTGATTTTCGAGCGAATAAATTCTAGAATCCTTAAACAATTAAAAACATCAAAATGAATGTAATGTTCATATACAAAATCATACAGAAAATTATGTTTGACTTTTTAACTCATGCCCCAAATGGGAGTCAATGACCAATCACATTTCAATGATTTTTTTATTTACAACCAATCACAGTCGCGTTTCGCCTAAAATTTACCAACTAAAGTTTATCATAATAAAGAAAGCGCCTCCTTTTCAACATTCTGAATAGGTCATATCATTATTTTGCAGTGACTGACCCTCCAAGAAATACGGCTACCATATTGCATATAGGCCTATAGTGCATGAATGTCAGCAGAAAGCGCATGCGATAGATAATATAAAAACATTTGTAACAATTAATTATACCACAAAAAAAAGAAACCACTGTTTGCATTTTCTTAAACGAATTATTTTCCAGGAAATGCCGTTGAAGAAAAATATAATTGGCATATTTACATCATAGGACATCAAATTAGTTAATACATATAACGTTGGTTATAAATTTCTCCACTAGGGTGCATTCTTACAACATTGCGATCCTATAGCAATAAATAATATTATGATCTGCTTGCAGTGATAAACAAAAGAAGCAAATGAAGCGTACCTATCGTTTCTCATTTGCTTTCAAACATTGCCGTTTACATTAAATATGTAAGTATTTTAAAATAACTATAGTTAAATAATGCTTAATTTTATTCGTTAAATAGTCCTAACAAATGCCACGAGTGATTTCCAAATTATCGATAAATTCACGACTCACGACTTATTACTTATGAAAAAATATACTAGACAGTCCTCATTTAGGCGGCGCCGTGGAGCAATGGGCTTAGATGTTTTTCTCTACTGGGGTCTCCAGTTCGCGTCTCGAACACTCCAAGTGGGTTTGGTGGTGAAAGAAACGGAGTATGAACAGGGGTTTTCTCTGGTTTTACCCCGTTTTCCCTGTCCACAAATTATATTCCATCATTTATTTACACTCAACTCATTCATTTCGTTTCATTTCCTTCAGTTCATTACGTCAGGAGTGTTCGATCGGGATGCTTGTTTTTTACAGACTTCAATGTAAGAGACTTCAACGCATCTCATCCCACTATTCGGCCCTGAGTCGGACACGAGTTGAGGAGGATGAGCCCTCATTTATTTGCTGATTTACTAGATTAATCTGGTATAGCTATGTTCCAGGTATTTAATGATCATGACAGTTTGGCTCACCTACATATATCCATCCATAGTAATTCTTCCC
Organism: Diploptera punctata; assembly: GCA_030220185.1. Taxonomy (NCBI): domain Eukaryota; kingdom Metazoa; phylum Arthropoda; class Insecta; order Blattodea; family Blaberidae; genus Diploptera; species Diploptera punctata. Next base: position 16,609 of record JASPKZ010000593.1, on the reverse strand, counting down.
GAAGGCAGGTCTTTCACTGCAATCATAGCATTTTCATGCTATGCTTGCAGCTTTACTAGGGAATTGTGTAGGTGTGGTAGCTTCCCGTTGCTTTCCACACCGGTGAAGGATGACGATGATAATGATAATGGTAAGGATGATAATGATAAGGATGATGGCCATATGATTTCGGGGACCGTTTGAGCCTTAAAGTTTTCCTGACATTTGTCTTATAGGTGAGGAAAAACCCCCTACATATAAGCTTATATAATTGGCATCTTATCCATACCGTTTATCGCGTTCTCAAGACAAAATAATGGATATAACTAGCTACTCTCTCCGTCTAAAACACTTTAACAGAATAAACGCATTGCGTCTAAAAAATATTAGAAATAAATGGAGAAAATAAATCTGTGTTTCAATCAAGAGCTTAGATACCTATCTACCTACTTTAAAACACTTGTTTAGGGATTAAAGATAGCATCATTTGTCACTGGAATGGTAAAGGCATAGTACTACTGTATATCTCTTACTTTTTTGACGCGGTGAGCTATTCCAAATTAGTTTTATGCAAAGAGGTTGTATTTCCAGTACAAGAATGATCTGTGTTTTGCCTCCTTTCATTCGCCAATATATTGTCTTACTTTATTCACTAATATTGTCACACTTCAAATAAGACTTCGTACTTACTTACTCACTAATTTGTTGACAATAGGTTGCGTCATCGAACATTTTAATTTGGTTTCCTGTTATTTTCCAAGTTTGTCTATTTTTTTGCTATGCTGGAACACTGCTGTTCAGATGGCATTTACTTGATCTAGTATTTATTAATTTATTTATACTCCCATCCTGGTGGAGTTAAGAGCATGTGCAGCATGTACTGAGTTTGGTTGCAGAACACAGACAATTTTCGACCGCTAGAGCGATTTCAAGTCTTAATTTCAGATGAGGTCCTAGGTCGGGACAAATTTCCTGAGCGATGTTTTTTTTTCGATATTTTTTTTTCTCCTATAAGAAAAATATAAGGAAACTTTAAGGCAAAACGTTCCCTGAACATCATCTGGCCATCGCAATCTAAGAGGAGGACTTGACATTGAGCTGATCCCTCATTCGAGGTGGCCCTCTATCATCTTGTGTGAGCAAAAAAAAGTATGTGTGTGATCCTTTGTTAAAATCCCTCTCCCGACAGGTCGTGACACTGTAAGGCCCGAGTGACGTGTGGCACATAAAATTATCTATAAGGCGAAACGTTAAGCTGCGTCAAGGGAATAGAAAATTTAAGGTGGACATCTACGCCTAATGATTCATTTCAAGTGAATACTAATTCGATTTTACTTTATTAAATTGGTTGCTACAATATGTCAAGTTTGGTTCTCATGAAACAACAATTGCGACCGCTATAGTGTTGACACACATAATTTATATATATATATATATATATATATATAGGAACTTCGGGCAATTTGGACTCCTGTTTTGAATTTGTCGTTTCTCTTCTTTTAATTAAGGGATTTGAATTTTGTTTAATTACAGTGATTATCATCAGTGTTGTAACTATGAAATAATATTGTTATTTTATTCAAATATGGAAACATCTTCATAATTTATAAACTTTTTTACATTACAAGAAAGATCCACTTTAACCTCTGCTTCGGATAAAGTGGACCCCAGAGTCTACCTTAGCTTTTAGTCTATTTTTAAATTTACTTACTCTATTAATGTATACAGCCAGGCACAGATTAATCTGAAAATATTTATGACTGATCATAATTAAAAAGCGTTGACATTTATTAAATGTTTTGAAAACATTTTTTTTGATATAACATTCACACGTCATTCTACTACAGGAAGCGACGGTCTTTTGGTTTAGTAAAATTACAAGGATATTAAATAAAATTAACTAAGCGGATGACTTCTACAGATAGCATCTTCCTTGATAAAATATACGTATTCGTGTAAAGTGGACCCAGGTCCTCGTGGAGGGTCTACATTAACCGAATTACTTTGTTATGTATAATTATTTTATACAGCCACCATACCATATAATTTCAAATCAAACTCGTCAGTATATTAAAACGGCATCTACATAATATAACATATTTAGGAGTTGTTTCAACATTTGTAATGTTAAATAGCAGAAATTAAGAGTTTATTCTTAGCTTGAAAAACTTTTAAAGTGACTTGAACCCGTCAAAGTTGATGAGGGGAAGAAGTTAAAATATTTTCAGTTCGAGGACAGCACCAATTAAAGTAGATATTAACAGGGTCCACTCAAACATGTATATATGGTCATGGTCATTTTCGATGTAAAGATTTGTAAAAAAAATCAAAATATTTACAGTTTAACAACCTCAATACATTCTTCGGAATTAACTAAATCAGAACGTGTAACATTACATTGAAATTCTCACTAGGACTATTTATTCAATACGATCATGGGAATTAATATTGAAGCACACTTAAACACTTCCTCGCAATCCACAGTTGCAATTTCATTTCAATAGCTGCCACAAATACACGAAAAACAATACATCATGCGTAATCTGAAATTGTGGCCATTTACTCACTGCATACTGCATACAGATCAATCAAAATGATGATAGTGAAGAAATTATTAGGACATGCATCGTGAGAGATTAACAGTTACTGGTTCGGTCAAACAGAACAATAAATACTTGGAAAGCTAAATATATAATACAGAGTGAAGAGGTAACAACAACAAATAAAGTACTACAATACTTCTAGAAAAATAATTAATTGCATATGAGAATATAAGATACCCTATACACATGCAAGAGAAGGAAGAACTGGCCGAAGTTTTTTCGATATTATGATTTAACAAGGCCATTTCCATAAGTATTAGTCAATATTTTTATCAGTCATAGTTTAAATAAGTAAGTAACTATCAAATTCATTGGCATTATCGAATTGTAGGTTCATGGCCGCACGGACATATGCTCTTCATATATCCCAATTATGAGCTAATGTTTTCAAAACATTTCCTGTATAAACTACTTCTCTCAAATTATGGTTAATGTTTTTCTCTCAACTCATCCTTGGTCTAGGAACTGGACTTTTTCCCTCTATTTATACTCCTCTTTTAGTCCTCATTCTTTCCACATGTCCTGTATATCTCAGTCTACGATATTTAACTGTTCTTATTATATCTTGCTTCTTATATCTTGTAGCTCACAGTTATGTAGTGTTCTCATTCGCCTGTCTATCTCTCTTTGGCACAAAATTGTTCCTAAGAACTTTATTCTCAAACATTCGTAACCTTTTCTCCTCTCTTAAAGTAAGAGTCTGTGTTTCGTATCCATATAATATAATAACTAGGAGAATTACAGTTTAATATATTTTCAGTTTAACGTTCTTTTTAGATAATTTAGAATGAAAAGAGTCCCTATAGTATGTAATAACATGCATTTACAGAATTGAGCTTATGTTTAATTTATTTTTGTAATTAATTCCTATATGTAATTAGTGTTCCTATGTATTTGAATGGAGCCACTTCTTCAAAATTTTCTTCGTTTATCATTAACTCTCCATTTCCATTAAATAAGCACTGATCATTATTTTTTAACAATCTTAATTTAACATGCAAACATTTGGTTTTTATGATATTTGTTAGCTTAATGCATCATGAATAAGTGGTGCAAATTCAAAGTGGTCCCTCCCGTTTCCTGTCTGTGAGTGGAGTGCAAGTCTGGACATATGTAACACCTGGACATATGTAACACCGTCTATGACTAGCTAGAGTTTCATTCGAAGGTAATCTCTCCTGATGAAACTTGGCTACATTTTTCCGATCCTGAGAGCAAAAAGCAAAGCCCTGTGTGGAAATCTCCTTCATCACAATATATATATATATATATATATATATATACATACATACAAAGAGTGTTTCCGAATAAGTATTACAGACTTATAGGTGTTGCCGAGGGGACTTAATAGATAAAGTTTTGATAAGGAACCCATGTTCGAAAACGTACCATTTTGATTTAAAATAAGTTTGAAGATTCAAACACAATGGGCTGATATTGCGTGTCTTGTTTTTCAGAATAAGTATTACAGACTTTTAGGGGTTGTACTACACCTGTTGAGTCGGAGGAAATTCTTCATGCACGAATTCTGGCAGCAGCAGAAATTATTGAGCATACACCAGGTCGTGTGGGGCGTGTGTATGAAAACATGCATCGCAGGTACGCTTTGTGCAACGAACAATAGGGTCGCCACGTGGAACCACACTTGTAGTACAACCCCTTGAAGTCTGTAATACTTATTCTGAAACACAAGACACGATATCAGCCCATTGTGTTTCGATCTTCAAACTTATTTTATATCGAATTATACGTTTCCAGAAATGGGTTCCTCATCAATACTTTATTTACTGAGTCCCCTCTACAACCCCTAGAAGTCTGAATACAAATTCTGAAACTCCCTGTATATATCAGTAGTGCTTTATTCTGCTGAGAAAGACAGGTCATCTCATTTTTTTTATATTCATGGAAACTGTTTATCAGAAAGTTATACTTGCACACACAACAGTAACTGGGCAATATTATGGAGACGTCCTTATCATTTTGCAATCCATAACAGGCGCAAAATGCTACAATTCCGTGCAACAAGCTGGATGCTGTATACCATGATTATGCGAGGCCGCATATCGCAAAAGTTGTTCCTGAGTATTTTCAAAAATATCAAAGTCAAGTGCGTCTCTTACCCTCTATATAATCCGGAATTAATGTATTGATTTTGGGAAAAAATCCTAACATAAGACTTGAACATGTTATAACACGGTATTATAGCACCTAACCATCTAATAATTTTAATATTGCTACTTTCAGTGGGATGTTTAAACAATACAGTTTGGAAAAATAAAAATTTAAGAATTGATACAGAAGTAAGAATTTACAAATCTGTAATAAAACCAGTTCTAACATTTGGTTGCGAATACCGAACAGAAACTTAAAAACAAATTAATGAAACAACCGAAATTACAATTTTAACGAAAATCGTAAAGAAAATCGCTGAGAGAGAAAATTCGCAGCTCTGTTATTATAGAAGAATGTGAATTTGAACCTATAAACCTCTGGATAAATGATAGAATACTAAATTGGAACGACCACATAGATAGAATGAAGAACTGTAGATTAGCGAATAAAGTACGTGATTGGACACCTCAGTAGAAAAGGCCTTTAGGAATACCACAACTACGATGGAAAGACGTCACAATACTCCTTACCTGAAGTGAATGATCACGCAACAAGCTGCCAGCTTTCATGCGTAGAGGAAGAAGAAGAAAGAAAGAAGAAGAAGAATAAACTACCTTCAGGATCAGGGGTATGCCTTAGGGAATTGGTTAGAGCAATAGGCTACGACCTGGAAGGTCGGGGTTCGATTCCCAGTGGGCCAAGTTTTTTAAATTGGCCTCAACCTTTTAGACATATCATGGCCTTAGGGTATACTCAGATTCTTAATTAAATAAGTACCAGGAAAGACAATACAGCTAACAGTTAATGCCAATTTATAGAAAAGGTGGGTTCTTAATCTACTAAGACCTGTAGTTGAATCACTTTACTTTCTTTTTGGGGGTCATACAAGTGAAATCTTTTGTTTTGTACCACCTCCTATAAATAGTTTAAAATTCTCTATTAGGTTTCGTGACCACGTGCATTAGAATTCACGAACAATATACAGAGTTCACATGCACCGTTAGCAATCGTTTTATTATTATTTATCACTAGTGAAAAATAATTTTATTTCGTGTGTTAAAATAAGCCACGCATCCCAGAGATAGTAAAACTTTATAATCAGTTTTTTTTTTTGTTTTTCTCGTGATATCACAGAAGAATAATGGCTTCAATTTGTTTAGAATACCGGAGTAGCAGGTCTAACGGGGATTCTGAAGGTTTGGTTACAATGAGTACTTCTGGACTAAAAAATTTCGAAATTCTAGACTTTTTGGGAGGAAATTTCATAAAAGTTGACGAATTAATGATTTTGTTTTCAATCTTAAGCAATTTAAAGTTACCATATATAAATATATATATATATATATATATATATATATATATATTTTACAGTTAAGAACATAAGTTCTTCCACTCCCTCTAGTCTACATATGCCGCAATAGGATAAAAGGATGTCGATAGAATACAGAGAGAGAAAACATAAGGCCAGACTTAGAGCGTACAGTCCGCAAAACATAACAAGAGCAAATACGCGAAAATAATTTAACACTTTTATTTCACGAACTTCTGCACGGAAGGAGAAATGTTGGTCTACCACACAGAAGATGGTCTGAACAATTTTAACAATTCTAGCTTTCATGAAACCGGAACGAGCCAACAGGATGATGATGATGATGCTGATGATTTCACAAATTTGTGTTCCAATTATAGAGGTATAAGTGTTTTACCCTCAACAGCTAGGGTTTTTAGTAAAATTCTAAATTTTAAACTTAAGGAGATAAAAGATAACTTAAGAGAAGAACAATGTGGGTTCCGGAGTGGAAGATCATGCATTGATCATAATTTCTGTATAAGACAATTACAAGAGAAAATCCTACATATGATCTTTATTGATTTAGAGATGGTGTATGATATTGTACCTCGACGATTGATATGGACGGCAATGAGAAACATCAATATACATGATAAATTAGGTGGATCTGTAGTAATACAATAGCTCAAGTAAAAATACAGAATAAATTAACAGAGGAATTCAAAGTGAATAAAGGAATTAAGCAGGGATGCACTTTATCACCAATTCTTTTTAAGATTTATCTAGATCAGACTCTTAAGTTATGGTATAAAAATGTTCTGAAATGGGTATTCCTATAAGAGGAAAAATACTACATTCATTATCGTCTGCAGATGATAAAATAATTTTTGCAGGGATGAAGATGACATGAGATATATGATAAATAAATTAATGGAAGAATATGCAAAATAGGGACTGAATATAAATTTACCAAAAACAGAATATACGAAAACAGAAAGGATGTGGATGACCTTATACTCGAAACAGGGAAAATAAAAACATGTGAAATTTTTAAATATCTTGAGTCAATAATTACATATTTAGGTACTTGTGAAAGAGATGCACAAACTAAAATTACAATGGCAAAAAATGCAACTAAGACATTACATGGAATAATTTGGAACAACGATATTACAAATCAAAATAAATTCAAAATGTATAAGAGCATAATACAGAATATTTTGACATAAGGAAGTGAAACTTGGTCTTTGACGGAATTACAAAAGAGTAAAATTAGAACAGTTGAATTTGATTATCTTAGAAGAAATCTTCAAAAAAGACAGGACAAAACAAATTAATTCCTTTCGAGATAAATTAATGTCACCACATCTGTTGTTAAGAGGATTGAAAACCAAACTCTTAAATGGTATGGCCATGTACAGCGAATGGAAGATGAAAGATAGCCAAGAAATATATTCCAATGGTCACCCCCCTGGAAGAAATAAACGTGGCAGACCAAGATGGAAATGGAAAACTTATCAGAACTATAATGGATGATAGGAATTTGGAAGAAGGAGATTGGAATGATAGAAATAAATGGAAGCTGATTACGGCAAACCTATAAGTGGGGGAAAGCCAAAGTAGAAGAAGAAGAAGAAGAAGAAGAAAACTTAATCACATTATATATAATCTGTTTGGCTATGCAGTAGGCTATTTCCCTCCTTCACTCGCTACATGGTAGTTGAACCAAACGTCACCACGTACACGGTTCAATTAGGTCTATTGCAGAAAGAAACTGAATTACTTGTGATGTAAATTTGATGTCACAGACATCTGTTCGCCTCTTTCTGGTCCAAAAAAAAAATCCTGAGAGCTATATCCTCAAATACGCCTATTCCTAATATTTTCTCTTCTCTTAAAATAAGAGTACATGTTTCGCTTCCATATAATAAAACAGGAAAAATAACACTTTATATATACACACACGCACATGCATATTAGTTTAACATTTCTTAAAGAAGTTAGGAAAACAAGTGTTCCTTTAATGCGCGATAGCTAGCATTTCCAGAATTGAGGCTATGTTTAATATCTTTGAGCACCTCATTCCTGTTTGTAATTATTGTTCCTAGGTATTTGAATTAAGCCACTTCTTCAAAATTTACCTCATTTGTAACTAACAGTCCATTTACACTGCATAATGCATTTCTATGTGTGACCACATATTTAAGCAGGATACTATAAAAACAAAATTTAAATCTTTTAAATGATTCTAACGTCTGGCAAATCTGATTTCCAGCTGCAGGGAATGTTTCATATTTTTTAAAATAAAATATAAGACTTGAATTTCAGGAGAATGATCAGATGAATGAAAGCAAGTAACAGCAATATCAAATAGAGTTTATTGTCGCGTTCTCTCAACATTACGAGATGCAGTGATTCATAGAGACGGGAAATTCATGAATGTCCGCGAGATATTATTGATGTTGACAAAGCTAGGTTGATCTAATAGATGTTTACATCCATATACAGTCTATTATTACGTGAGAGAAACAGCATATAGATGAGTTTGAGTAAATTCATTAATACACTGCCAGCCATATGTTGCTTGTAATTTCAACAGGTAATGTTATAGCGAAATTCAAATCACAAATTGTTATCAAAGTTAGTAATTCAAGCTCAAACATAGAATTAATATCGAACATTTTGATGGTTGTTAGTCTAATACTTGTGTCTTCTCACTTTCACAGTTCATTATATAGGTTTACTTTATTCGCCGATTCAGTTATATAACCGAACCAATATGACTGGAGCGAGGAATTATATGTAATTTCATGTTTTAAACTATTTTCATAGAGCACTGAGACAAAGTATCTTTACATTTTACGATATATAGAATCAAATAAGACCAACAAAAATGTTCGTACATCATAATATTTTGGTAAAATGTTCATATTTTAGTGAACATTTCATACTCCATATTTTTCAACTTTCAAATTTCTACTTTATAGTATGTATACTTCAATTACAATTTGAAATTTTTTAATGTATTTACAAAATGTATTTCATCAATTTCGAAAATTAATTGTCTGTATCACTTTGTCCTTGAGACAATCCTCTAATGAGAAAAGTTGTATATAATAATAAGGTTAAATAAAAATTCTAGGAATTCGTTACAAGTGTTTTTTTTTTTGGAAACTGTGTTTCTGATTTTTTTGACAGCGTAATATAGTAAACAAATAAAAATTACTCTGTATCCCATCCTGAACAAGACAGACGGATTTGACAAAAATAAACAATTGGATGAGAAGACATGGAATAACTAAGTTAAATGGAGACTCGTCCGAAACTCGATCTCTAAAACAAGAAGATGAACTTATATGAATAAGTAAAACAACAATGTTAGAATAATAACCACCTATCCTTCCCTATTCAGATAGCAGCCACTTTCTCTTGCTACCTAAGTGCAGTCCTTACTTTGTGAGTGGATTATAGCATTTAATTGTAGGAAAGACTTCCTCCTGCTAAACTTGAAACATTGCTGGAAAAATAAGGTATCATCCCACATTTTCAGAAATTAGTAGGTAAGGCCAACAATTGTTCTCACTTACAACAAACTATCAAATATAGCGCGATACAAGTTCAATCCCATAACTATGTGTGATGTGGAGCATTCTTTTTCATTTTACAAATTAGATTCTGACAGACAGGCGTTATAGTTGCTATCAGAAAATACAGAAAAAGCTTCTGTCTATTAAGAACGGTAGATCAAGACTACACATTGTGCTAGGCCCATTTCATGAAAAAAAAAAACTAATGTTAAAATGAGATAGTAAATACATTTCACCATGTTCATAGTTTAAGATTAAAAATGACTGTAATTGCAGAGCGAGTTTTGAAACATTCCCTAGAATTAATTTTAAAGTAATAACTTTTAACATCTTGTTTCTCTAAATATGACATACTGTACTTGGTCTTCCGGTATTCTGAATCATCCAGTTTAATGTTATTGTTATATTTGCATCTACTGAACTTAAATATCTTTAAGCAATGTAAAAATATGAATCATCCTAACTATACCTACTTCAAATTTTGTCAATGCTACATTCTTCATAGAATCCTACATGTTTTGTTGATCTTATTTTGATTCATGTATAAGTATGGATTTCATAATTAAATATCATTGAATAAATCAAACGTTAGTATATTATATATAGAACCCCACAGCATTGATTTATTAAGGTAAAGTGATACCACTATAGGCTTGGGAGGCCCTTGGGGTAGTGGGAGGTTGAGGCTCCAATCTTTTTAGACAATTAGCACAAGATGTCTGCCAGATTATTAGCATCGCGTGACGATCGCCTTTGTCCCCAGAATATGCATTTGGCACTCATTTCCGTTAGGAGCTGACTCAACATCACTGCCAAAACCTTGGTCCAGCTAAAAATCCTAACTCGACTTGAACCCACGTCCTTTCCTCAAACAACTACACTATGGAATTGCCCATTAAAATTCCTTCAAATCATGGTTCTATTGGGTCAGTATTAATAAAAAGCTAATTAAAATGGAAATCCAGCGAACATTTTGATTTCTTGAGCCACAAATAAGGTCTGCATGTCTCATTTATATGCTGGTACACACACCTATAAATTATACAGGGCCTCAATATAAAAATTCATTATGTAAAACGTTTAGAAAATAGTAGCTTCATAATATTTTTGTGTCATAATTTTCATATTTTTTTCATATTTTGTTATTAAGATTTCATATTTTGGTATAATATTCTTCTTATAATTCCTCGCTCTAAATATGACTATGGGGATTTTTCCATGCCAAATATGAGTCTACATAAGTTCAAATAAAAAAGGAAATTTAAATGGTGTTCTTAATGGATTGCATCAAGGGCTATGAGAAGTGAGGTGAAAGTAGGCCTAACATAAATTCCCATCTTTATATGGAAAATATGCATAAGTCATTGCACAAACAGAGTAGTCAACTTATCAGAAACACGCTAACTAACAAATGAAGGCGATCACAATAACCCAAATAATCTGGTTAAACTGAAAATATATAAAACTATTATTCTACCAGTTATATTATGTGGATGCGAAACATGGACTCTTACTTTAAGAGAGGAAAGGAGATTACGAGTATTTGAGAATAAAGTACTTAGGAACATTTTTGGACCAAAGAGAGATTAACAGACAGGTGAATGGAGAAGACTACATAACAATGAACTACATGGTTTTATAGGAAGCCAGATATAATAAGAACAGTTAAGTCGCGTAGATTGTGACGGGCAGGACTTGTGGCACGTATGGGGAATGAAAGACTTGCCTGGAAGCTTCTTGTAGGAAAATCAGAGGGAAAACGTCCAATTGGTAGACCAAAAATGAGGTGGAAGAATAACATTAACTATGATTTGAAGGAAGTAGATTATACAGGGAATAATTGGAAAGCATTAGCTCAGGATAGGGATGTATGGAGATCTTATGTCCGCGCGGCCATGAACCTACGGGTTCGATAGTGCCAGTGAGTAAGTAAGTAAGTAATCTGGTGCGTACTAACTTGCACAATTTTTTCATCTAACTGCTCAATTTATCACATAACAAAAGAAATGGAGTACATAAACCATAATCTGACGTTAGAATAATCATTTGGCAATTAGCCATAGCGGGAATATATTATATCATGTTGGCAAACATGATGCTAGCAATCACTTTATTCTCCGTCACAACGTTCCAGTTGTCCGGCGCTACTTGTAGTAGCTTTAGGCAGATAGTTTCCATGAAATATGTTTCCCTTGTCAACGCATTAAAACAGTTTAAATTAATTTCATAATTAAAATATTAAACCCCGTAGGGTATGGAACACGTGCCCGCTGTTAGGAAGCAGGCATGCTACCACCTTAGCCAGCACGGCGAACCGAGTAAATGATGAAAGGAATATTTTGAGATTGGTGGAAGTGGATTGCCTCCTAATCCGTGAAAACAAGAAGGAAATAAGAAGTTGCAATTATGTATTTTTTGCGAATTGATTAGTAAATTACAATGCGAGATTAGGAAGTAGTTTTTACAGAAGCGAGGAAATGATTAAAAACCGAGTGATAGCGTGGTTTTTAATTCCAGAAATTCTGTGAAACACTACACAAACGTGTGTTGTACATTATTTTCTGCACAATGGTGTTTTCAAAATAATAAATAATAGCAAAATAATAACATATTTATTGGAAATAATTGCTTTCATTATAAACCGACTTTAGCAGTCTAGCCAACATATGTACGGTAAATGCCAAAATTAATTTAGTTGAGACTACAGCAGGTCATGACTCCAATCAGTCATAAAACAGCGGCAAGTACGAATATCTTGTTTAATATTGTTTTAAATAAAGTTCAGTGCATTTAAAATGCTGTGATTTGTTTCGTATAATGTATATTAACACTACCTTTTGGATATATTTTTGTATATATATTGTACGTTGTATACTAAAGGGTAGTGGTTTTACTTCCCGCCCTAGGTGATAATTTGTAATGTAACAGTATAGTTATTTAGTTACTTATAGGTTGATAACTCAGAAATTTAGGGAATTGAACTTTCAATCATGGTCGCCATTCCTGTAAGTACGACAGGTCGCACTATCGCGCAAAAATAAACATATATTATTACATACAACAGAAATAAAATAGATACAATGAAAGACGTTCTTTATGTTTGTGTTGGAATGTTGGTGTTGAGAATTTGGCAGCAGTGTGTGAAGAAGCTCTTCTCTTCCGATGTTGCGAGTGAATAGTCACCACAATCGCTTCCTCAAATTCGATTTTGCTCTGCATAATGTCTTTTCTCCCCCCCCCACCCCCACATCACCCAGGATCCACTAAAATCGTGGCGTAGAGAGATAGCAGTAAGAAGCTAGCCTTCAATTCTAAACATGGGCATCTCTATGGCAACCAGAATCTCCAAATCGATTGTCCTTAGCTGTACTTCCCATCAATACGGCATTTAAATACTTTTATACCCTCGCTCATTTTACCACTTGTAAAACACACACAAACACTTTATATACACATAAAGTTAAAAACTAAAGTGATTCCACTAGAGGCCAGGGTAGGAGGTTAAGGCTTCCACCTTTTCTAGACAATGGGCACTTCATATCAGCCGGGTTGTCAGCCCTGCGTGACGACCGCCTTTACCCTCAGAACAGGCATCTGGTGCTCATTTCCATTAGAGGCTGAGCCGACCCCAGAGTCAATGTGCCACCAGAATGGTGGGTCAGTTTAAAAATCCTGACTCCACCGGGACTCGAACCCTCGACCTTCCGGTGTGTAGTTTGCCTTAACCAATAATGCTACGGTGTCCCGCATATATACTTAGAAATACAAATGCCTGAACCGGGATTTGAACCTGAGACCTCTAACTGTATACGAGCTCCCATCTACGCCATTCAAGCATTTCAGTACAAAACATTTATTTGCATTTTTTATGTATGATTCTCTATCGTGAGGGGCAGCGGGATATCTGTCGAGCTGCCATCTCGTGGCTTTATAACAAGCAAAGCATATAGACCTAAAGAGAATATTTACTTATAGCAGTTATATTTAAATGATATATTGATGGGTAGGTATATGTGTATATATATATATATATATATATCATCATCCGGTATCATGGCAGCAGCAGCCGTCTTCCGGAAACCAAACGCCATTTGTCTCTGTCCATCCATTGATCTTCCTCCAATCCTTTGATATTCATAGCTGCTTGTACCCCTTCTATCCAAGTTTTCTTCGGTCTCCCTCTCTTCCTCCTTTCTATTGGGATCCATTCCATAACAATTTTAGGCAATCTTTGCTCTGGCATTCTTTTGGCATGGCCATACCACTGTAATCTTTTCTTTTCTATAATGTCTACGATGTACGTATATATATATTTGCCCTCATTGCCAAATGTCAAAAATATAGTTATAACATCTAAATATACATATATAATGAATTAGCTTTTTTTTTTTTATTTGATACCATGTCGAATTTGACATGTTTGCGGTATTAAAATGAGTATGGGTAACGAATACTGGTATAAGTGTTGAAAAACCCTTTACCACATGCAATTTTCACCAACATGAAACTAAAATATAGCATTTGGTGACTCATTTTAACATACGCGGTATTAAGAATACTCTGTATATAGGGTAAATGATCCCGAAAGAATAATTTTTGACCAGCACGTGGTTGCAAGCAAAAAAATCTGATTGGTTAAAACTGAGGTTTGAATACGATACCTTCAGAATATAATCTCAAACAATACTGCTTAAACAACAATGGAAGACACTTTGAACAATTTCGGTAGTAGTTTTTTGTATATATATATATATATATATATATATATATATATATATATATACACACACACACACTGCTCAAAACAATTAGAGGAACACTTGTAATAAATTGAATAAGTAATTGTTTTTAAAGCTGTGATGCTGAAAGTTGGACAATATGTAAATTGAATTATTAATTTTATCATTGGATACAAATTTTAAAGATCCATGGCCTAGATACAGAGAAATTACCTCAAATAACAAATATAGAGACATTTTTTATTTTGGAAGGCACTGGCCACTTCTAATTGGTAAGCTTCCTGATGTTGCTATAGTGACGAATGTTGATTATTGCCTTGTTTATTAGGCATTTAAATGAGTTTGAAGTGTATCATGCTCTACATCTTTTACGAAAAGTTCAATATCTGCGACAAGTGGCTAGAGAGCTTGGGGTTTCTCCTTCTGTGGTGTCCAGGTTACGCAACAGGCACAGAGAGACAGGCCAGTATTGTAGAAGACGTGGCCAGGGCCGTAAATTTAAAACAAGACCCCAGGATGACAGATACGTTGTTCTTTCTGCTCTTCGACAGCGTACAAAAACTGCAAAAGACCTGCAGAATGACCTTCATATGGCTCCTGGAATCCGGGTTTCAGACCAAACCATAAGGAACAGATTAAGGAAAGGAAAGAGAATATTCGTCCAAAAAGGCCCGTTAAAAAACCACGCTTAACAAATGGGCATAAGGCAGCAAGACGTACGTATGCTGAAAATCATGGTGATTGGAACCTGAACCAGTGGGAGTCTGTGCTCTTCTCGGACGAATCCAGGTATCGTCTTACACGTTGTGATGGTCGATTGAGGGTGTGGGGACGGCCAGGAGAAATATTTTCTGCAGAGGCTGTACAGGAAATTGATAGATTCGGAGGAGGTTCCATAATGGTGTGGGCCGGAGTTATGTACAACAATCGTACGGACCTTGTACTTGTTCCCCAGCGACTGAATGCTGTCCGGTATATCGAGCACATTCTGGAAGAGCATGTAGTACCTGCTGCCATTGAAGTAGGCCCTGGATTTCTGTTTATGCAGGATAATGCCAGGGCACATTCTGCGGCTGTCACCAGGGATTTCCTGAGGAGGAATGAAATTGAGGTAATGGAGATGCTCTGAAGGAGGAATGGGAGAATATCCCGCAAGAGGAAATCCAGAATCTTATTGGGAGCATGCCACGAAGGTGTCAAAGTGTCATCGAATGTCGTGGAGGCCATACACGATACTAACTCTATATAACGAGTGTTTAACTTTGAAAAATAAGCACAAGATTCAATTGCTTACATAGCGGAATTATTTGAAAAGTTAATTGTCAGCGTTATTCATTTGTTTTACTGACATGAGCAATAAATAAATAAATAAATAACCACAAATAATGTACTTTATTAATTTCATGTTTGTACCTTTATCCAATGAAAAATATTTGTATATTCCATAGTGTTCCTCTAATTGTTTTGAGCAGTGTGTATGTATATATATTGTAATCTACAGAAAATAATATTGACTTTGCTGATCCTGTATTTTAATCGTTTGCTAATATTGATGGTTAAAACAATATATAACGTGAGCTACGGCGTGGCCTTACCTTAATATACTTTATGTAAAAATAAGCTCTTAAAGAGTTGAATAAATACAATACTATCTCTGTAAGGAGGAACAATATAATGCTTTTAATGGCTTTGTGTTTGAGTTCTTGTATTCGATCCGCAGTTAGAGCAACAACGTTTTTGGATCCATTCCACATACATGTGTAACATGCTAATGGAATAAGCTGCGAGTTACCCTAGAAACAACACTAGATACGAGATTCTGCTGATTAACGTTCAAGAATTCATGAGCTTTACGTAAACCAGCTTCTCTCTATCTTGTGATCAAACATCCAGTACATCCACGTTTCTAATGCTAACAGATAAACTTGTAAGGTTTTACTGGCTGCTTCAACCGATTCACTGCTGCTAACGAGGAAAGGATTTATTTAAAGGACATATGGGCTGCGTTTAAGGGGAGAACTACTTAAAGATTCGTAAAACGTAATTCGTTATAAAGATATACCTTATTCTAATTACATGGTATCTTAATCATGGTTGGGTTAATTATGGGTTCATTCGGCTTATAAAAATATGCACTAGGACATTCTATAAGTAATGGCAACACCGCCATTACATACACAAAAAATTATTTAGGTTACTTTTGATATTATGAACTTCATTTGCTATCTCCTGCCAAGTCAACTATACGTTGTCAAACATTTGGTAGATGACACACTCCATCTGCAGCACCATTTCTGG